>JAPWTK010000771.1:0-168251 GCA_029963805.1 Aromia moschata
AGCCCCAAAGTTCGAATGCCTAACAGCTACCAGTGTTGGGCATTCGCATAATATGTGAAAGAGGGTGTCTTCCTCCTCTCCTTCCTCCACTCCACATATCATTTTCACCCCAATTGTGGTGAGATGTCGCATAAGTGGGCAGTGCCCTGTAAATAGTCCTTAGTAAATAGTCCACTGTCCATCTCAGCCGGTTTTTACCCATTTTATAAGATCTTTTGCCTTATTCCAGGTTGGTTTTATTGACATACATGACTGTTTCTTTGTTAAATTAAATAACAGTACCCAGCAAAATTTTGAAAATTTTGTGCCCCTGGACAATGAATAGTTGTTTCCGAAATAAATTTTCCCGCTGAAAACAAATCCGGGCTCAGAATTGCTCTACCGCGTCAGGTTTTTGAGATACTCTAACCTAAAAGTGCAAAAAACTTTGTTTTTTGACACATTTGAGGTTATGTAGCACCGCAATTTTTTTTTCTCAAAAAATTATGTGTGGCATCTTATAGTACTTATAATACAAGTCTTCCTCTTGCCATTGATGTTTTCTCAAAAATCTTTTTTTTTCGCCGAGATATCGCATTTTGAAATTTTACATGTTTGTGATTTTGTTACTATAAATTTCAAGTATACAAAAGAATCTGAATAAGCACGCATCTTTCATTAAAAAAAGAAGTTCATGAAAGGTCCATAGACGCTATTGTAACTTTAGTCAACTCAGGTCGGCCATATTAAATTTTCTTCGAAAAATCTGACCTGATTCTGAACGAGAAGATCTTTTGACTTAAAATATAGACTTGTTATTGGTTTTTAAATGTTTTTTTAAGTTTTTTAATAAAGAAAAAACATTCTTTTTGTTATACACGTGTCCCTAATGAGTTTTCAGGTATAGTGAAAATAATAAACATGAAAATTTCAAAATGCGATATTTCGGCGAAAAAAAAGATATTTGAGCTCAACGGCATTTAAAAGAGGAAGACTTTTACTTTAAGATCCTATAATAGTTTTTTTGAGAAAACAAAATTAACTTCAAATATGTCAAAAAACAGTGTTTTTTTTTGCACTTTTAGGTTAGGATATCTCAAAAACCTGAAGTGCTATGGGCAAAATCTTGTAGGGTAGTGTAATTTTTGTAAGAACAAAAACTTAATGAGCGATTTTTTCTTTGAACCAATGTGAGTCGCGACTTCTTAATTTCTATCCAGGCAGTATCATCTTGCATTGTGAGGGTATTTTTCGAGAGTGCTCGGGCAGGGCTCGGAAACCACATTGTTCGGGATATGTTTGCACGTCAATGTCAATATATCAAGTATTGTTGAATATCGAATACACACGATGACGGCCGTAGTAGACTTTGAATAATGGCGCGTACAGTTTAATGAATGCGTTCATTTATTACATCGAACATTTCAAAAGGTCTGTGTTTGAAGCTTTTCCTAAACAATGCTAGATGATATCGTTTCTAGCATTGTCCCATAATATTCGTTTTGCTATAGCGGAATGGACGAATGTTCCTGAATTGGATTTCCTAGATATCTAACAATGGCTCGACTCGGGTTGCCTTAAAAATGCGGCGATATATCAGTACACTTTTTAGCGTACCTTTTTTGATGGGAATGATAGCTGCCGTTACTGTTGAGTTGATTAAAAAAAAAACAATAGGAGACGATAATAATGGCCGATCTGCCCGAAAACGTAATGACCCTCAGTGATGAAGTGATGTAATATTTTTCAAGTTTTTTAGTCAGTGTTAGAGATAGTCAAGTCAGAGAAAATAGTTAAGTGTATTCTGGTATATTTTTTCCAGGTGTCAATTGTTCATAAGAAAAATAATGAAAAATAAGTGAGATTTTGTGACCCAAATTTTATATTATTTTGAATAGAGTATAAGCCATAGTTAAAGTTAGTTAAAACTTAATTTTAATTTGCAACTTTTATTTCGTCAATGCACTTAAAAAAGAGAATATTTAAAAAAAAACTGCTTGCCACGGACGTGTAATGCCAATATTCAAAACTGTAATAAAAGTAGTAAGTGTGCCAATAGTAAATTTTAATAAAAGTGGCGAATGCGTGTTCAACATAGTTAAATTTAGTTGAAACTTTAGTAAATTAACTAATGAGACACATACAATCCAGTATTGTCTCCTTCAAATTAACTTCCTTGGGACGCTGAACACGGTTCACACAGCGCTAAACAGAGCGCTGAAGACGGTTCTTGCATTTGTCATATAAGTGCTGGAACTCATACTGGAATAGCCTTTAGCTGGTCGGTTACAGCCGTTTGAATATTTTCTATGGTCCCAAAATGACGTCCCTTGAGGTGATTTTTTCAATCTCAGGAAGAGAAAAAAGTCACAAGGACTCAATTCAGGCGAATAAGGAGGCTGAGGAGCCACAAGAATATTTTTACTGGCTAAAAACTCGTTTAATGAAATAGCTGTGTGTTCTTGATGTTTGGTCTCACAAGCATGACCCTTTTCGAAGTTTTTCAAGAACCTCTCTGTAAAAGTGTTCATTTACTGTTTGGCCTGGAGGCACAAACTCTTTGTGAACAATTCCCTGGCTATCAAAAAAGCAAATCAGCATGTATTTGATTTTCGACTTGTTCATTCTTGCTTTTTTAGGTCTTGGAGAGCTTGGAAGTATGCCATTCCATGCTTTGGCACTTCATTTCCGGGTCATACTCAAACACCTAAAGTCTCATCACCAGTAATGACACTTCCATAAAATGTAATGGATCATTTTCAATCGATTCCAGAAAGTCAAGACACCTTTCTCTCTTGATGTCCTTTGATGATGGTTGTTCCAGCCAAAGGTTTTTTGGAACCATTTTTGCGCAGATTTTCTCAGTCCTAATTCGTTAGTCAAAATCTGATGATCAGTGGTGTGATTCAAATTTAACTCTTCCCCGATCATTCTTGTCGTCAATCGACGATCTAAACGCACAAGATCCCGTATTCTATCGACATTTTCATCGGTTTTTGAAGATGAAGAATGAAAAACCACCGAAAAACCTGGGCTTTTGAAAAAACACTGTCTCCGTAGGCGTGTTGAAATTTTGCAAAAGTATCCGTTGCGCTATGTCCAAGGCTGAAGCATAATCTGATAAAACACCGTTGCTCAAAATTATTGTCACTCATTTTTAAAACGCACTAGAAAAAAACGGTTTACTAAAACAGTAACGAAGAACAAACAAATGATTATATCAAGTTCAAACTTTTGAAGGTGCTAACAAGTTCAAACAAAGTATTGAAGGTGCATTACATATTAACCTACCGCCCTTCTAAGTCCCATTTCCGCAGTGTTGCTAGATCGGGCGCTACGTTGCCAGTTTCACTAGTTAATTTACACACCACATATGTATAAAGAACATTTCAAAAAATTCAACATTAACACTTTAATGAAAGTGGTAAGGCTGCCAATGATAAGTTAAAAGTAATAACAAATACGCTAATGACAAATTTTATCAAAAATTACAAAGCTATAGATAATAACTTTTATTACAAATGCGGGGGACATCGTGGTTATGGAATAAAGTATATTTTATACCTATCGATGTTATACCTACCACCATTAAGGTCATAGTGGTGGTCAAAAGTGATATAGGTTATAAAGGTCATATTGGTCATAAAAGTCATATTGATAGTACAGGGCATATAGGTTATACAGGACATTGATAACAATAATTTTTTGAGTTAAAAAAAAAAGCATAAATATTGAGATAAATCCTGGAGTGGGTACTGGAACCTTCGGCGTAGAAACAAAAAACTGGACGTTTTCCACGAAACACCGAACTACTACACTTTCTCGACGCGCGTTTCGCCAACCAAGTTGGCATCTTCAGGAGAAGATTAAAAACAGTTTTAATCTTCTCCTGATGATGCCAACTTGGTTGGCGAACGCGCGTCGAGAAAAGTGTAGTAGTTCGGTGTTTCGTGGAAAACGTCGTTTTTTTTTTATTGAGATAAATGTTCCATTTTACCTATTTTGAATACTTACCCCTTCAACCCCTTGAATTCAGATTCTATGATCTGAAGGATAAAACTTTCTATAGCTTGTAACTACAAAGCGTTTCTACGCATATGCTACACCACTAAAGCCCCACCTGCATTGCTAACTAAGTTACAAAAAGGCTGCCGATCAAATCCGCTGAAAAAAGGTGGGGTTCATTCTACTGCCTATCCATTAGTATACAGATCAGTGATCCCGAAGATCCGACGCCGGGTTGTGCTTATTATCAGCAATGGCGGCCAAGACGTGGTCATCCTACACCGGCTCCTCTTCCACACCGCCTTCCTTTCACACTGCCTTCTCTTGCACATAGTTTTTCTGAGCTAGTAATATTTGCTATACCTCTGGACTCAACACGGACCGACCCTGTAGAGGTACGAGTAATTGTGCCACATTTTCTTTTCGTATCTTAAAGCGTTCTCGAGTTATTGTGTTTAACATACCGTCAGACAGACTGATAATTTTTTTTCGCTCAAACTTTTCAGTGATACTATACTTCCACCCATTATCTAGATGTACAAGTAAAATTAGAAGATACATCTTCCACTGATGTATAATACGTTAATAATATTTTTCGTTGTATAGTTTCTTTTTATCACTCGTTTGAAAATGATTATTTTGCGAGTAACCAAAAAGGTAAAATTTGCAGTCGTCCATAGTTTCTTCGAACAAAGTATTTGGACAAAGAAAATTTCAACGTAATTAGAAATTATTTTAAAAATATATATCATCAAGGAAGAGGTTGGTAATAATATTCCGCACAATGGAACGAGCCCATTGTTCACCGGCACCATCGGCTAAAAAAAATAGCATTGGCACCTTCACCATTTTTAAATGCCAGAAATGAGCACAATATAGGAACGAACGGATAATACAAATTTCATTGTTTCAGCAACGTATGTCTACACCTAAAGCTATGCTTTTGAATTTTTTATAGGCTTAGACTGTAACTTTATATAATAAGTAAACATCATGTTCGTAGTTAACTTTTGACTAGAACATACTTTATTTTGTTTTACATTTTTTAAAATAAAATTTGTATAAACCTGTCATAGTAGGGGGCATTTAATAACAGCTTTCGGGAGCAATGACACAAACATAAATAACTCACAAAATAAAATAATGAAATGTATAAAATTTCCAACTCTTAATATATAATATTAATAATACTTTTAACTAAGGAAAAAACAAGGAATAAGATTTATCAGTGGTATCATACTAGGTAGGTGATAATATCTAGTTAATATTTTCAAATTTGTCAAAGTTAAAAGGAAATTTTAAATTTTTGTTTACTCTTTCTGTACCTCCATAGTCCAGGCTTGATAGTTTATTTTTTGAAAAGAGTCCTGAATAAGGTTTATCGGCGCGATAATGAAGTAAAAAATAGTAGAAATGGATTGTGTGTGTTTTGGATAAAATCGGTATGTAGGAAACTTAGTAAAAAAATCGATAAAAGTGCCGAAAACCAGTTTTTTGTGGATTAAGGGACGAAAAATAACTTTTTTCGTAAAACAAAAAATACCACGATGTAGCGCTTGAAAAAACGAAAAAAAATGGGTTTTTTGGTGATCAAAATCGGTTCAGAAGTTTTTTGCACAAAATAAAAACCGATGAAAAATGCCCATTTTTTTGAAATCGAATTACAAGGCTTCTAATGGTCGCAGAAACTTCTACTTTTTCTTAAATTGTAGCTTTTGGTCGTACCCATCTGCAGTGTGCAAAAATAATAAGAACTTTTTGCATAAATCGAAAAAACCTAAAAAAGGTTTTTCGAAAAACAGCGAACAAGCCGAAAAATGGCCGTAGAGCATTTTTCCTGAGCTTAAATTACTCCTCATTAAATTCCCTACAAATCCATTATCATGACTTGTGGGAGAGGTTCATTCAATCGGCTGAAAAACGCGTTTGAAAATCAAGCGTCGCGTTGCCTCGAGTGCTCGGGTAAGCGAGTGAGGGGAAGTGGACGCGTAGTGGGGGAAGCCGCTCCCGCCGCAGACGCGCTGACAGAAGTCTGCAACGGGAGAGGCTTCCCCCACACGCGTCCACTCGCTTACCCGAGCGCTCGAAGCAACGCGACGCTCGATTTTCAAACGTGTTTTTCAGCCGATTGAATGAACCCCTCCCACAAGTCACGAAAATGGATTTGTAGAGAATTTAATGACGAGTAATTTAAGCCCAGGAAAATTGTTCTACGACTATTTTTCGACTTGTTCAAGCCGTTTTTTCGAAAAGACCTTTTTTTTAGTTTTTTTCGATTTATGCAAAAAAGTTCTTATAATTTTTAAATAATTTTAAATAATTTTTTGCAGATGGGAACGACAAAAAGCTACAATGTAAGCCTAAGCAGAAGTTTATGCGACCATTAGAACCCTTGTAATTCGATTTCAAAAAATGGGCATTTTTCATCGGTTTTTATTTTTTGTGCAAAAACTTCTGAACCGATTTTTGATCACCAAAAAACTCATTTTTTTCGTTTTTTCAAGCGCTACAACGTGCTATTTTTTTGTTTTTTCAAAAAAAGTTATTTTTCGTCCCTTAATCCGCAAAAAAACGGTTTTCGCCAGTTTTATCGATTTTTTTTACTAAAGTTCCTACATACCGATTTTATCCAAAACATACACAACCCTTTTCTACTATTTTTTACCTAAGTATCGCGCCGAGAAACCTTATTCAGGACTCTTTTTAAAAACTGAGCACTTTTCTGCTAAATTCCCTGGATTACCAATAAAGGAGGGTTGAGGAAGTTGTGATGATTTGCTAAAATCCCGGTTAATTGGATCTTACCAACTTTTCGATGTCAGAAATTACATCTAAAATTTGTGTAACATATTTCACTTTTTTTATTACGTGAAATAAAGTAAATTACATATAAGGGAGCTCATGACACATATATCAAGCCTCATTATACATGTATCCTTTTGATTTTTGTATCAATGCTGCCTCATAACGAAGCAGAAAAAAATAATTTTCACGCACATAACTTTACCTATTGTTCACCTAAATTCATAATGAACATCAAAAAATCTCTTAAAATCTGAGGCACCATAAAAGTGGTAAAAACCTTTCGTAAAAATGTAATAAAACAATTTGCCTACCTTGCGCAAATGATAAATTTGGTCACAAAAATCTTCAAAACTTCCTAGCACGTATAAGACAAATGTTACTAACTGAATAAATTCTAGTGGAAGGAAATTTATGCATCTTAAAGTATACTCACCGAATGAGGTTCTAACGTCAGTTACAATTACACGCCAAATTTAAATGCGTATCAATGCTCCCATCATATAAGGCCTCCCCATGTTAGGTAAATATGGGATATCATTGATTAATTCACCACCTCAATTTTGTAAAATAGATAGGTAGTACTAGTATAAACAAAACGGGTCGAGTTTTGCATTTCAACTTGATGTTTTCAGAACATCCCTCCAGAACATGCATGATTAACATTTTTTGTGACGTGATTGGACATTTCAAAATGTCAAAGATCGCATTAGCATTCGTGACCTGCCCCTGTAAAACGACCATAACAAAGCTCTTCGTTTCCGATTGGCAAATATTTACTTCGACTACGAACAAGTTAAAATCAATAACTTCGGTTGTGACTGAAAAAATATTGCGTTTAATCGCCCGACATATCGTACCTTTAGGTACGATACTGGCGTTGAAACCTATTACGGATCTAAATTTAGCTCCGTTCGAGTCAGAATTTATTAATTTGTGAAGCGGTTATTAATTTTAGATGCCATTAATTATAATATTGCCTTTTAGATGGTATAGATTTGTTTTATATGTGCGAAGTATCATAATTAATTGAGTTATATGAGAAATTTGTGTTAGGGATGAAATTGGGAAGGGGGCGAGAGAATATAAGGGGTGGTTAACCTTCTTTAATATGTAATTAAAATAAGAAACTTCCAAATTATGATATTAACGATAAAGATAAATAATTTATACTGTTAATTGTGGACGTATGGATATTGTTATAAACTGTGATATACGTATATTTCAATTAACTTGTTTTATGTAGTCGAAAATCATTGTTTTAATTTATCACATAATTAATTAAGTACTTAAATTCTTGTAACTTATAAATGTCTACTTGTGACAATAGTTTCAACATTTTAAACTACATAAAAAAATTCGTAGCTATAACAACTTCTCTATTAAGCCAGCAGGATGGAATTGAAAAAAAAATTTGTGTAGTTAAATCAAAAAGTACAAATGAACCGAATGAACCGAAATAAAACAGTTTAAATGGTATGGTACATGTTCAAAGTGTATCAATTTACATCTATACACTTCTGAAATCTAAATAATAAGTTAATGAATGAATTACTCAATTTCTGGAGTAATTCATTCTCCTTGAAAATTGCTGATGTTTCGGTGCAACTTTTCAAGGATTTGCGGAATAGGATTGTAACATTATTCCTTAATACACCATACAAAGAAAATCTGGTACTGTTAATTCCGGTGAGTGTGCGGGCCACTCGATTGGTCCAGCTCTTCCTATCCACCTATTCCCAAAGCTTTTGGTTACAAAATTCCTTGCAACAAGCGAATAATCAGCATCATGTTGCTGAAAAAATATCGCAATTTCCATTTTCCGTAGAAAAAACTGAGGGTATAAAAAAATCTGCGGCATATCCGTATAATCTGCTAGTAATTTTTATTTCATTGAAAAAGAAAGGAAAATATTTTTGTTTGGATACCGCACTCCACAGGTTTAACTTTTTACAGCCTCTTAGTAATAATGGAATGACAATTCCAGAGACTTCTTAATTTAAATTAATGCAGTAGGTACATCTTTCTTTAACTTTCTTCAATTCATTTCAATTACTAACTTTATTACACTTTGAAAGTAAAGTGGAACAAACTACATTTTTGGAAAGCGGAAGGATGCAGCCTTTGTTTGGTATGAACATATACAGAGTGTTGTGTTAAAGTAGAGGTGATTTTTTTACGTAGAAATTGATCATATTTCAAAACTCCCTGTCGGACTAGTAAACAAGATTCCAGCATACGAAAAAAACTTATTGAAAAAGGAAATCGATTGGCGGAAACCGCATCTTTCTACGTTCGCTTTGTCGAAAGAAATTTTCGATGAAAATGGGTCAGAATTCTCTGGAACACCCGATATTTTGCCATCAACACATTTTTGCTATCAAATAGTACCAATAATGGCGAAGGCGCTAGGAACATTTGTTAATTTATTCGACTGGGCAAAAAATAAATTATTAAAAGTATACAAGCATTGTTCTTTAAGAGAGAGCTGCACTTGAATAATGAAAAACTGGTTTTTTTTTCACTTAAAAAAAATACTGTGATATAAGTATAATGAGTTATATACCATGGGTTATATTTTAGGAAATACCTTACATCCTTTGCAGATATCACAAAACTATTAACAAAATACAACGCGATGAACTCACTAAAAATCTTCCATATTATACAAATGTCTCAAATCCAGGGATTTCACGAGTAAAATGCTTAAATAGGTTATATGCACAAAATCGATACAAAAAGCCTCTAATCGATTTTAAAAAAGTGGTCTTTTTAGCAGATATGCTTTTGCTCCTACAAAAGTTAGGTACATACAATTATTTGTTCTGTTCACTTTATTGATTTATTTATATGGCCAATTGAATATGTATAGAATGATGGCATAGGTATGAAACGTATAAGTTTATTCTAACTCGAGAAAAAAATATTAAGCAAACATTTTTAATCAAACTTTCAATCTTTTGTAAATTTTAAATGTGCCAAATAATTAATAATATGTATATCAATCAATGTCAGAATCAATATACCTACCACTGCACTGGGCCAGTGTAGTGCAGCAACTATACATACATACACAAAAAGTAGGTATTTGCTATCTGTTAGTTTATCAACGTTGAGTATTTTTTTATTTACACTAAACTTCAACCAAACACAATATTGTCCGTATTAATAATTAAATTGTGTTGGAATATTTATACATATTTTTTATTTATTTACTTCACATAAATATTGTACAATATACAGGGTGTCCGGGAATTGAGTATACAACGTAATACCGGAGATTTCTCAACCCAAAAGAAAACGATTTATCTTTAATAACTTAAACGCGGGTGTTTTGATCACTTTTGGAATACGGCTTTAGGCCTACATTTGACTTTATTTAGTGCTATACTTGTGTGCTTTGGAAAATATAGAAAAACTTGATAATGAACATCGGGCATAGTTTTCTACTTACATTTTGTTATTGCCTGAATAATGACTACCGATTTGGTGTTTATTAAATGCCCTACTTGGTTCCAAAGCTTTTTTTACCACTTGTAAAATGTTGATAGGATGAGCGATTTAGCTAAGAAAAAATAAATTTCAAATATTCCGTGCTTACCCTGCCAGTAAACATATATGTACGTAGACTGGAGTAACCAAAAATTACTAGAAATAGTAGGATACCTTGCTTCTGTCTTTAATACAGGTGTCATTTTATTCTTCAGATTACCTATAAGACCATTTTGTGCTTTTGTTGTAATTTAAAAATTTTGTGTCATAAAACATTATTTTTTCCCTATTTCCTTTGTGTAACTCATTTTGCATTCACCGTAGTTAACATGCCAAACCTTTCTAAAGTAAGCCTTCTGAGTTTTGAATGTAATTCGAAAGGTCTAAGCACGCAATCATTTGAAATTTATTTTTTCTTGGCCAAACCGCTCATCCTATTAGTATTTTGCAAGAGGTAAAAAACCTTAATAATCATGTAGGCTATTCAATGAAAGACAAATCGGTAACCATTATTTACGCAGTAATAAAATATGAGTAGAAAACTGAACAAAAAACTACACCCTGTATAGTACTAAAAATCGTCAATTGTAGATCTAAAACCTTATCATCCCAAAAATGGTCAGTCTCTGATATTACGTTCTGCACTCAATTCTCGGACATCCTCTAGAACAGTGGTCGGCAAACCGTTGCTCTTTGACCCCTTGAGTGTGGCACTGCCGCAAAAGACCACGTGCGGCCGCTAATGACGGTTAATATCGTGTATAATATAATAAAATAGTGCATGAATCTTATTTAACGAAGTGCATACGCTATGTTGGCTTTCCTATGAGTTTGGTGTTCTCTCCCTTTTCGGTTCTACATATTCATGCGAACAATCTTTTTCGACCGTAAACCTCATCAAGAGTAAATTAAGAAGTAGTCTTACTGATGGGAACCTGGATTCGTGCCTAAAATTAAAAACAACATACAAACCTAACTTATCCAAACTTACGAAGGAGATGTAAGGCTATTGTTCACATTAAGTTTTATTCAGTGTACTTATAGTTTCATTAAGACTCAAAGGGTAAAGACTTAAGACAAAAGTATTACGACTGTATTTGTACAAGACTGTATTTGTAAAGATGTACTTTAGAATAATAAAAATCATATGCAATTAGTCTCATAATGAAAAAAAAAACAAAAGGTTTGTTTCTCGATTTGGCCGCAGCACCTCTGAGCGGCGCGGCGTCGAGCGCGATACGATTGTGTTCGGACACCCAACATAAACAATACAGGTATGTTCGGTGGTTCGGATTTGTTGCTTTTATAGTGCTTGAACCTTTCAAATTAATAAGTGGCCAAATACTTGTATTACCAACAGAGTAAAAAGTATTTCGGGTTCCTCAGAAGTCCACCATGGAGCGCAAATACCGTAATACTCATGTATGTGTAAATTATTTTAAACTTTAAACATCATTATCTCAAAATAATTTTTTTCGAATTGGGCGGACACATTGCTCAAAGACCGTTCCAGGGATCGATTTGAAATTTTAACAGAAGCTTATCAATTATAGTCTCCATAAAAGTACGTAGCCGTTTTTTTTATAGAATGTATTTTTTTATAAACAATTTGCTGAACTTTTAGGGCGAAAATTGATTGTTTTTCGTTACCTATATAATTTTAATTTTTTTTTAATTAGCCTCTCAAGAGATATATCAATCGTTGTACTTTTGATATTTAGCTCTTTTGCCTAATGAGTTTGCCGACCACTGTTCTAGAATATATTATTATGTAGTCTAAATGGAATACAAACCCTAGTAAATGATTATTATTTCTGTTTTGAGATCATCATTTACTATTTCACATCCGTGTAACAACTATTTTCGCGGTATTACTTTATTTTTCTGATATACCCCTCACTGAAAAGTAATGTAATATTTTCTGTTTTCAGAATAAAATGAAATTGGAAGAGAAATTCAAACGGGCAAAAATGAATAACACTGAAGAATAATGGATATTCTGCTCTGCGTTTTACAAATCTAAATTTAATTTTCGTTGCATTCAACTCTAATACGCAACAATAAATTAAACCTATTGTTAGTCTAGAAGCGTGCACCGTCTAGTCTACAACACCTGTAAATAAAATAAAAATGTGAAAATAATAAGATACCACAAATATGTAGGGTGTTTCAATTTTTATTGCAGGACTTTAAAATCTAATAGAACTTTTAAAATTAATACAAGAAGTTTATGTAAATATAGGTCTTCAAACTCGAGATACAGGGTGTTGAAATTAAATTTTCAAAACAGATTTTTGAAATATTATAAACATCGTTAAACGTATTGCATAAAAAGTGGTATGCGGGGGTTTTCTGGTATAAGAAAACTTGATGTGAACACCGTTTTAATATAGCCGTTAGATGTCGCTCTTAATTGTACTATACGGATTAAAATGGTCATAATTTTTTCTTAATGTATTTTATGGGTTTTTTAATATAATAACACGTTGTTTTCTGCTTTCCTTTCCTACTTTCCTAAACAAAAACGTACACTCTCAAAATAAGCTAAAGTCGGGCGTTTTTGAAATGTTTGGATTTTTATAGTTCGATGGAACCCAATTTTTTTTATGATGTTATAATCTTTTGAACTTTAACATCTGTCAAATTGCTCTGATGTGTTTCCTTTAAATTAAAAAAAAATGGTTTGGTTCCAGCTTAATGGTTGTCCAGCCCATTATGGAAGTATCCTAATAAACTGGCTGGACAACCATTATCCAAAGAGATGGATTGGTGGAGGCCACGCAACTGCCCTTCACGATCCTCAGACTTAAATCCCTTAGAATAGTTTTAAAATTTTTTAGCAGTTTATTGAAATTTGTTTTATGAAAATTCTGAGTAGTACCTATTTATAATTTAGCACCTATCTGTTATTGTTAAAATTAATATAACAATTATTTTTTAAACAATTTTGCAGATGCTAAAGTTTGAAAGATTATATTGTAATAAATCATATGAATTTTTTTTTATTACAACAAAAAATACATTTTGTAGAACACAATTTCTATTTAGCGGATTATTTTTTTGCAGAATGCTAGAACGACGCAACTTTAGAATTTAGCGTTAATTTACATTTGTTCAATTAACGAAAATTTTGCCCATTATAAAAAATGAATTTGACTATAGTATATTGAAGAATGAGATTTTTTTCTGAAAAATCTGATGAAATTTTGAAATTTTATTCATGTTTTATGTTTTAGTTACATTCAGGACACACTCAAATTTGTTTCTATTTTGTTTACTTTTCATGTTAATATAAGACTTATTAAATTTAGCAGGTGCTTTTCTTTATTGTAGATAAAGGATATGTGGCATTCAATTTATAGATTCTTGATATATAAAACTCACCAGCCTATCTACTCTCTAATATATCTATACTCTTGCGTAGATTTTTATAGATACGCTGTTGGTTTTTTTATTTCATCGCTTCATCTACTTAAATCAAAAGTTGCATATGTATCTACGTATATTTACCATATACTAGAATTTAGGTTGGCTAAACCTAAGTAGCTACGAGTTGAGCCATCTCATCCGTTACCCCATATCTCCTATTGCGCCATCATACCCATTGCGCCATCTCACCCGTGGTGCAATCTCACCCGTTGTGCCATCTCATCCGTTGTGCCATCTCACCTGTTGTGCCAACTCACCAATTGCGCCCGCTCACCACCTTATCCGTTGTGTCACATCGACCGTCTCGACCGTTGCGCCATCTCTTCTTGATTTACCCCATAGTTTCTTTCAATTACACCTGCCGACAAAATTTCAAAATGTCGTATCCTTTGAATAGGATCCAGTTTCCATGTATTTTTGTATACTGAAACTGAATTTGATCTTAAGAAACACGTCCACAGTGTAGATTTTACGTAAAAGACGATTTTGAGTGACACAAAGGGATTATTCTACCTATATCAAATGGAGACGATTCTGGGACATGGTGGTAAGGTAATAGTAATGCGTCATGCAAATTGAGAAGTTTTTTCATTGTTTCTTTTTTATATGTTGAAGCCAAATTTCATATAAAAAAAATGTATCTGAGTCACATATGCGGAGGTAAATGGACTACGGGTGGCAAAGTAAATGGACTACGGGTCGTTTCCTGTCATTTATTTCTGTCAATCTGTCTGTCTGTCTGTTTCAATTATAATTTTCAATCAATTTTCTCAAGATCAAGCTCCGATACCGCAACAAGGTGTCCACCATCCTCGGGGTCGCAGGTCAAGAAACTGGGAGAACATATTTTGTTTACTCATACCATTCGTCATATTCACAGTTCCTTGGATATCAGGATCTACAAGAAATAATACATTTTTTTCTTTACAGGCAGTGCAGTAATACCATAGCGTCAACTTTAAGACTCTGTCAACTGCGAAACAAACCTGATTCTGAGCACCTCATCTCATCTGCTAAGCAATCTACTTCGGAATCCTGTCCTTCGGAATATATGTACGTTCTAACTTGAATATATTTATTGCTGCGAAGTGTAGATACAACATAGATCATTGCGTGATTTTTGCCACTTGTAGTCCATTTTCTGTGACTCAGACATTTTCTCGAATGAAATTTGGCTTCAACATATAAAAAGAAAAAACGATGGAAAAAACTTCTCAATTTGCATGATGCATAACTATCACCCTACCACCATGTCCCAGAATCGTCTCCAGTGGTTATAAGTAGAATAGCCAAGTAGCGGAGATGTCTTTTCGCGTCCTGACGACCCTTTTTCGGAGTCTTTCCAGCACATCCACGTAGTAGGCAGCGTTAACTGTCTGTCCTTGAGGAAGAAACTCCTTATGGACCACTCCTTTGCTGTCGAAAAAGACAATGAGCATTTTTACTTTTGATTTGCTCATTCTTGCCTTTTTTTGGGCTTGGGGGACTGGTGGGTGTGCCACTCACAGCCTTGGCGTTTTGTTTCTGGGTCGTATTCGAAAACCCAGGTTTCATCACCAGTGATGACGTTGGTCAAATAATCAGGTTCAATTTCAACACGTTGCAAAAGTTCACTTGAAATTTCCGCTCGGTTGATCTTTTGGACGTCTGACAACACCTTGGGCACGAGCTTGGCGCACACTTTCCTCATCGCTGAATCTTCAATAACAATGCGAAACACAACAGTAGATGACAACTTCAGTTCATTGGCAACCATCTTAATACTCAATCGACGGTGACAGTCCAACAATTGTCGAACACGAGAAACATTGTCGTCGGTTTTGCTGGTTGACGGCCGCCCAGAGCGTTGTTCGTCGTGAACCTCTTCCCGGCCCTCCTTAAAGGCCTTTAACCACCTAGAAACTTGTGAGTAGGACAGAGCAGAGTCCCCGTAAGCAGCGTTGTCACAGGTGGCTCGTTCAAGCCAGATTTGGCTCTTTCAAGTCATAAGTTACTCGGTGGCTCCACTTTGTTAAATTTGGCTCTATTTAGGCTATAGTAGCTTCCGACTACACAGACTTTAATTTTAACCCGACTACCGCTTTGTCTGGCGAAGTCAGCACGATTATAGTTAATTGTATAAATTGTTTTCCTGATTTAGTATTAGACGAAGAAAAATTAAATGCTGAATGGAGAATGCTACCAGACATGACAGAATTGCAAAAAAATACACAACAATGTCGACATGATAAGTCGTTTTGTAAAAGGCATTTTAGCATTATCGCATTCCTCCGCAGCTGCGGAAAGAATATTTTCGCAGTTATTTTTATTAAAAACAAAAGTGCGCAATCACTTAAATATCGACACGCTCCAACATTTTACATGTTAAAGAGTTGATAAAAAAATGACACATGTTACTCTTGGACCCCAAGTCCTTCTTTATTAAAACAAAATTTAGTGAAAATATCAATACTACTTCCTAGTTCCTGTGATTTATTAGTACCTACCTAGATAATAATAAAAATTTAGGTTCCTTTTTTTTCGTCATTTGTACCTTATTGTATAAGTAGAATGGGTAATCTATTTTGTTATTTTAGTTATATATGTAGCTATTTTTAAATATTTATGGATTTATGTTTTCTTTTATTTTTGATTTTTATTGTTGTTTTCTTTTTAAATAATTATGGTATTTTATAAATATTAACCAAAAATTAGTGCTGTGTTTAAACTTATTCGCTGTTCCTACTTTCTCCTACCTACTGTTAACTGTTTATATTTGAAAATTTGAATTTCGCGCTGTGTGAGAGTTAGTCCGTGGTTATATTTATTCTATGATCTGTGACGGGAGACTAACACTGTTTTCTATGGTTATGCATGATGATCTGTGGTTGTGAAACCTGAGCGCATTCTTTCGACACTGATCATGAAATTAAACGTGTTTTGTTCACAGAACAACAAATCAAGGGTTAAATATTTTCAAAATATTTAACACTGATTGATGTTTCACGGCCATGTAATATTTATTCGAAATTTGAGCTTGAGCTACCCAGAAAACCAAATACGTATTGTATTAACCAAGAAATCACTGGTAAATAAACCATTTTGAAGTAGCTCGTTTTGTTATGTATTTGGTTCGATTTTTTCACATCATCTGCCTCGAAAATAATCATGCCTGTGGCAACACTGCCCGTAAGCCGCACGAATCATTTTCGAAGTATCCTCAAGATATTTGTTTAGTTTAGCACAAAACTTAATCGCGTATCGTTGCTCGATCGTCGATTCCATTTTTTCCGTGACATGCTCGGCGCGCAGAGATTCACTCAATAATTCATTCAATAACTCAAGATTCAGTCAATAACTGACATCCTGCCGCTTCCACAGCTTGGAGAGTACTGAGACCGGTTTTGCGGCAAAACTAAGGGTCCCCCCCCCCACCTACTCCGACAAATAGGAGCGGCGAAGGAAATTCAATTGCATTACTTTCGGAAAGCACCCTGTATTTTGCCTACGTTTTACGGCAACAGCGAACAAATGAAAACCAGCTATAGTCCACTCGAAAAGATGCACGATCGCAATTCGATACAATGTGCAAATTACGCCGAGGACGGGGGGAATATTGAAATTTACGACAATGAGCGGAATTTATGAAAGAGCCCGACCAACGAAATGTTCAATTTTATCACGATTTTCCGGCTTTAATGTCCCCGGGGAAGAGTTAACGGCGACGATATCTGAAAGTAAGTAAAGGAATAAATGAACGCTCGTCAGCTCGAGTGCATAACACAATACAGGTCGATACGGACGTCGAGGACTAGAATAGTGAGCACTTCAGAACTGACGGCCTCAGAGCTCAACGCTCTCCGGGGCCCCGTCTCATTATTATGAGGAATTTTAATACCCGGAGATATATTTTTGTAGAGACGTCGGCGCATTTGCGACGGTTCTATTGAAAGCGAATGGTACTTTTGTGCGATGGCGCGCGAGTAATTCGCATTCAGTAATTTTACTGTTCATCAAGTCGTTGAGGATAAGCAACGTTTCAACGAAAAAAATTGGAAACTGCATTTCTATACGGAGATGGGAACATGCTCGGAACATGATTGCAACATCGATGCATTTCTATACGGTGACGGAATAATACAATATACAGAGTGTCTGTACAATACAAAAACTGTGACATCCCTGTAGTTTTGTCGGTTTTTAACCGATTTAACTAACGCAACACAACACACACACACACACACACAGACACACACACACACACACACACACACACACACACACACACACACACACACACACACACACACACACACACACACACACACACACACACACACACACACACACACACACACACACACACACACACACACACACACACACACACACACACACACACACACACACACACACACACACACACACACACACACACACACACACACACACACACACACACACACACACACACACACACACACACACACACACACACACACACACACACACACACACACACACACACACACACACACACACACACACACACACACACACACACACACACACACACACACACACACACACACACACACACACACACACACACACACACACACACACACACACACACACACACACACACACACACACACACACACACACACACACACACACACACACACACACACACACACACACACACACACACACACACACACACACACACACACACACACACACACACACACACACACACACACACACACACACACACACACACACACACACACACACACACACACACACACACACACACACACACACACACACACACACACACACACACACACACACACACACACACACACACACACACACACACACACACACACACACACACACACACACACACACACACACACACACACACACACACACACACACACACACACACACACACACACACACACACACACACACACACACACACACACACCAAATTGAAAATATAGGACATGACCTACTTTACTATACAAGTAAGAGTTACGATACTGCGTTAATAGGAGGATATTAAAAACATATTAAACGGTACATTTTTATGTCAAAGTTAGGAAAATTTACTTACGTACAAAAACCCAGCCCCCTCCCCTTCTATCTAATAAGAATATCATGTTGATGTGACAACAGCGAAACAAGACAGAACGATTCACAGAATAGTGAATATTCGAATAAACGTACTAGAGAACTAACTATTACACAACTGAGTGGTACATATTTAGGTGTGGTGATGTCAGTGGTCACGAAAAAATGAAACTTAAAAACCCACAAAAACCCATCAAATGTTTAAAATGAAAAGTAGTATTACTTTTTAACTAGTGTATGATCTTTTGCAGAGCATTATTTTGCAACTTTTTTTAGTCTCTTGTTAAACAGTTGCAGTTTCGTCACAGCTGATTTTGTGTTACTTAATGAATTTTACCTTTAATATGACGAAATATTAGTCTTACTTGTCTCAAAGCAGGTGTTATGGGTACATGTACATACTTGGAACCAAGGGCGTAGCCAGGGGGAGGGGGATATGGGGGCGATCGCCCCCTCTCCCCAAATGGTCAAGTAAAAACCAAAAAAGTCGGGGGATTGCGCTTGCCGTTGCCTCCAATGATCTTTTTTTTGCTTTTTTTGTTTAATCTGCATTGGACCGCCCCCCCCCCCCCCAAAGAAAAATACTGGCTACGCCCTTGCTTGGAACAGATATACCCTTAAAACAAGAAGATATCTTACCTTATTGTTACATACATCTTATTGTATGTATGTAAGATATGGTATCTTATTGTTATCCCTTCGCTACGCCGAGTATCTAGAATTTTATGATAAGGGTAATACCTGTTTGGCAGGTATAAAAATTTGACAAGTAAGACTCGAATATTTCGTCGGCTTTAAAGGTAAAATTCATTAAGTAATACCAAATCAGTTGTAATAAAATTGCAATTGTCTAACAAGACACGAACAAAGTTGCAATAATATAGGTCATTATACTACAATAGTAGTACTTTTTCTATTAAAAAGTAATATTTTTTATATTTATATCTTCATGAAATAACTTTTTTGTCTCTTGTTTTTAGGAAATCGCAGGCCAACTGCTGGTTTAAAACTGGTAATTGAAAATCTAATTAATTCATTGAAACTTTATAATTTGTTGTGGCGTTTTAAGCCCAAATATTATGAGCTTTGTAGATTAGTCCTTTTTAAGGGCCATGTTTAGTAACCACTAACGTTACCACATCTAAATACGGCTCCATCATGTAATAGTTAGCCCCTCAGTATGTTTATCTGAGTATTCATTATATTTTCTGTTATCTACCGTTTTGTAATAGGAGTGACCTGAGTCCCACTCTGGTGCGACGCTCCGGAAGTCAACATATGCTACTACGTTAGTTACGCCTAGCTCTACTGTATCGTGAGCAACTGTACCGCCATACCGGATGTCTTCTCCACGCCTGCGCTCGCGATTGGTTCGCGATTGGTTGCCGCCTCATGTAGTGGCATCCATTCAAGATAGAAGTTGAATTTGATTGAAGAAGTTGATAGAAGTGAACAAACTCCATCACCACATAAGTTCAAATCCCCAAACCCCAAAACCTTATAACTCAAAGAGGCTTTTGAGTGTTCAACCCGCGAAATTCAGTATGTTTGAAACAGTTATGCTCTTTAAGCCTATAAATCATAAAACTTCAAACCCCATGACCAAATAATCGAATAGCCCTGTGACCCTCTGAGGTCGGGATATTTCTCGCTACAAAACCTACCATCTGCTGAACCCAGGAACAACGACGTGGACGTAGCAGGCTTCTGTTCCATTGGGGTACTTTAAGGAGGGCTCCTCGCCTCTGACGTGACGGTACGGGGTGCTTTATTTTCGTGAAGTCCCCTCGCCTCTCACGGGTAACAAAAATTGAATCAATAAATAAATTGCTCACCGTCAACCACGTGGAGGTGCCCTGAACATAAACACACGAAAAAAATGTTGTCGGAGCAACAATAAATCATTTTCTCATTAGGTTATGGGGTTATAGTAGTTATATGGTTATTGGGTTTAGGTCTTGGGATGTTGAATTATGGGGTTTAGGGGTTATGGGATTATGGAGTTTGTTTCGGCTTTTGTTTTGATGTTGTTGAGTTTTATCATTTTGAGCCTATTTTTGGAGGTTAGAAAAAAACCTTGACATAATGGGGTTATTTAGACATCGGATTCGATTTCAGCATGGTCAATTACATAAACTAAGGTATGTCAGGTCCCAGGAAAAATACTTTCAATTTTCTTAGGAATTGTGTAATCGAGTAATTCAGTTTGAATTTTATCAATTGATTCATTTAAATTTGTATGTGAACCCACCAGCGTACAGTGGTCCTAAACCTGGTAATCAGCGACCCCAAAAACTACAATTACGGTCATTCCATAAAACAATATAAACTTCTTGGTTTGGAATTTCCCCTTTGTGCGGAGCGCCATAGGGTATACCATAGGTACCATAGTTCCCAGTACGGTTAGGTTCCCGTGCGCTAATCATATTAACTGTATACTTGTCAGTCGTAATAAAATTGACTATTGAAAGATCCTTACATAACCGCAAACAATGATTGCTTCGTTTCCTTAGCAACGCTGAACTACGCTTGTATTGTGACATTTTTATCACATTTTAATTCAGAATATTAATAAAATGATTTATCCAGAAGAAGAAATATCACTTGAAGCGACAAAAACACATGCTGGAATATACTGCTAAATTTGTTTTCTTTTTGTTTGGTTGGATTAGGTCCAGGAATAAATAACAACTATTCGATTTTTGCCAACGTTTCGGAGTTTTATTTCTCCTTAATCAGGGCTCAATCAATGTTGTTATTGTTGTCATATAAGGTGGTACGACAACAATAATAACATTGATTGAGCCCTGATGAAGGAGAAATAAAGCTCCGAAACGTTGGCAAAAATCGAATAGTTGTTATTTATTCCTGGACCTAATCCAACCAAACAAAAAAAACTGATAGAGAAGAAGGTCGCTAAATTCCCCACAGATACTGCTAAATATCTGAATAAAATCTTCTAATTCTAAAAAATAATGTATTGGACGCGGCCTAAGATGATCTTCACCATTTGCGTTGCTAAAGCATTCCATAACTCTTATTACTGTCAACACATTTTTAATAAAGAGACATCCAAATAAAAAACGTCATCAAATCTGGCTATGAATGAGAGAGAAGGAAATAGCTGTTATGTCGAAGCTCAAAACGAACCTTTGTTGTTGTCAAACTTTTGACAAGTGGCTGTAACAATTGTAAAATAAATAACGGCTGTCACATGATGTAACAGCCTTGACAATTAAATAAGGTTATACATTTAAGACAGAATATGAATAAAGAGACATCCAAAAAAAAGTCATCAAATCTGACTATGAACGAGACAGATAGAAATACGACGGTCATGTCGAAGTTCATCGGTTTTATGTCAAACTTTTGACAAGCGACTGTCACAATTGTAAAATAAATAATGGCTATCATATAAAGTGACAGCTTTGACTATTAAATAAGGTTAGAAATTTAAGATATTTATGTAGGATAGAAATACATCTTTTTTTACTCGTTCAACATTGATGACGTTTTTTTCTTTTTTGGATGGCTTCATAGTCTTTTTTGCTCGGCAACTTTGATGGCGTTTTTTTTATGGTTCGTTATAATTGTCAAAGGGTTGTCTGTCAAGAAAGTATATAATTGTATTGTTTCTTTCTACAAATCTGGCATTTTTTATTTATTCTGTATGTTTACAGTTATTGTTGAAATAGTAAAAATTATTAAATTAGTTAATTAGTTATTAAAAATTTACAGTAAATCCCGTATTCGATCTACAAAAAAAAACTGTTATATTTTTATGATTAAATCACTCATTTGCGCGAATTTGCAGAATCAGTGTCATATTCAATTTACTTTATATTTCTTTCAATATTATCGAACTTCTCAAAATATTAAGTTCCTTTAATTGATTCAAAACTATGTACATATTTATAAAAATACATAATCATAAAAAAAGGCTATTGCGATTGCTAAAGTGAACATTAAATATGTTTGTCACCGGATCCTTCGCCAAATTCTCTAAATTAGTTTTGGGTTAAAAAAAATTATTTTATTGCTTAAACAAACCTAAAGCATCCGAAACGTCAAAATTTTAAGTTTAAATGGAAACATATGTCTGTATGTCTCTTAATTCTTTCTGTGTATGCGATAATTAGAGAAAAAAAACATAAATACTGATAATGAAAAATAAAACGCAACATAATACAATATAAACAAAGTATATATGGTCTAAAGTGATCCATTTACGAGTTAGAGATAATTACAATTTAAATATTTAACATTTACGTCCTGGCAGTGTCCAAAACTATGTTGAAATTTCTCTAAAACGCTGTTTTTGTTTCCAGGCAACGTAGTTAATTTCGAATTATCTCTTTTAAAGCGCCAACATTGTTAGGACTATTTAACACTTAAAACAAATATTCAAGAGCAGTCGAATCATAAGATCTTTCTGGTCACTCTGGATGCACTCGTCTTACAAATTCTGCGATTGACAATAATTTATCTCAAACTCCCAAACAAATCACTTGGCCCAATCAATACACTAGTTAGTGTTATATACGAGGGTAGTCCCAGAGGTACCCGACCTAAGAAAGAAAACACAAAAAATTTGGGAAAAAATATATTTATTTCTCTTCATAGTTTCCTTTTAGTTCGATACACTTTTCCCAGCGATTTTCAAGAGCTTCGATACCCTGTTTATAGTGTATATAGCCATCAACTGCAGGCTCCACCTCTATATTGTAGGCAAATATTTTACCACCGAGCCATTTTTTGAAGTTTGGAAACAGAAAATAATCCGAAGGGGCTAAATCTGGCGAATAGGGTGCGTGAGGAAGTAATTCGTACTTTAACTCATTGATTTTGGCCATCGCGATAACGGATGTGTGAACTGGTGCATTGTCTTGATGAAACAAAACTTTCTTCTTCGCCAAATGCGGCCGTTTTCTCTTGATTTCATCACTCAAACGCTGCAATAAGTTCGCATAATATTCGCCGTTGATTGTTTTTCCTTTTTGAAGATATTCAATGAAAATTATCTTACGCACATCCCAAAAAAATTACGCCATGACCTTGCCTGCAGATGGAACTGCCTTCGCATTCTTTGGAGCCGATTATTCCCTTTCAGTCCATTGTTTTGACTGTTCCTTCATCTCAGGTGCAAAGTGATGGACCAATGTTTCATCCATGCAGTGGCGGCTGGTGATAAAGGGCACAGGGGCACGTGCCCAGCCCAAATTTCAATAGAAAATATTTCTTTTGTGTTCATTTACTATAAATTACTGATACAATAATATCAATTAATTGTATACGACAAACTATTCATATTTTAATTATTATTCCCTTTATACCACAAATAATGATTTTTATCACATATATATGACAGACTATCGATCGAGCCACCGTAGTCTGAATTCTCGCATTTCGCGCGCGTGGGCGAGAGCACACAGTTTCCAAGCCCTCGTTTTTAATCGGGCTTTTTCGGTGACTGGTAATAATAATAATAATAATAATAATAATAAATAAGTTTATTGAAAAGGCAAAACAGTACAAGTACAGTATCCCTTTTTCAAAAGGAATGTGTGTCAACATAGTTGATTTACAACACTTCCACGAATTCTTACATAAAAACAGACTAAATTAGCTATGAGATATAATATGTGATATTACAAATATAATATGTTATATTACAAACGGTTATGAACTAATAACAGAAAACAAATGGTTAAATAACAGATTTATTAGAACATACCCATATCAATATATTCCAGATTAGAAGAAAGTATATCGTCTTTTAATTTTTGTTTTACTGTTTCCACTGACAAATTGCGATAGCGAGTTGGTAGAGTGTTAAGAACATATGCAGCCATGTACGAAAAAGAAGATTTGAACAATTCATTTTTATATGGAGGAATGGAAACCTTACTTCCTATATGTCTTAAATCCCTGCTGTGAATGTCAGAACGCCAGTTAATTTTTTTATATAAATATTCAGGTCTTTTGGTCTTTACAATATTTAGAACAAAACCAACAAAGTGTATAAATCTCCTTGCAGACATGTTCAATAAATTGAAATTACGTAAATAAGGAGTAATATGTCCAAACTGTGGCACGACTGTAAGATATCTTACACAACTGTTTTGTATTTTCTGTAGACGATATTTATCCTCTTGCACGAGACAAGGACCATATATTACGTCTGCGTAATTTAAATAAGAAAGAACCATGGTTTCAGTGAGCAAAATTTTTGTATTACTATCTAAATATTGTTTAAATGAGTATAACTGCTTTAAAGAAATAAATGCTTTTTACATATGTTGCTTATGTGACCAGAAAATCTTAATGTCGGATCAAATGACACCCCAAGGTTTTTTTACAACAACGCTTGAACTAATTACCTCATTATTAATTTCAATATTTATGTCTTCAATATTACGTAATTGAAAAGATGTCCCAAATATTATATTCTGACTTTTATTTGCATTAATCACTAAAGTATTTTTGATGGTCCAATCATGAATGAGTTTTAAATCGTTATTTATAAAGTCAGTAGCAGTGGAAGAGTTGGAGGACGGAAAACTGTGTAGAAGCTGTCTGCGTCTGCGTGTGTGTGTGTCGTCTGCGTACATATATAAATTGCCATGTAGTGAAATTTTCGAGATATCTGCTGAAAAAATATTAAACAAGAGTGGTCCCAGTACAGATCCCTGTGGAACGCCAGATTTTACTAATTTACTTTTTGATACCTGTATTGAAGAATCCGTATTAACTCTAGTAAATTGTTTTCTACCGGAAAGGTAGCTTTGAAACCAGCGAAATGTATTTTCAGAAATACCATAATGGTATAATTTAGCTATTAAACAATTAATATCCAAAGAATCGAAAGCTTTCGTCATATCTAATAAAGTTAGAGACACAACCTGCGTATTATCAATAGCTCTCAAAATGTCATCTGCTACGTTAGATAATAAAGTAGTAGTACTAAAGCTCTTACGAAATCCGGACTGATAAGGAGGGATTATTGAATTCTCAGTAACATATTGAAAAAGCTGTTCATACATTGCAGATTCAGCGATTTTAAGAGGAACAGGAAGTAGACTTATAGGGCGCAGATCTTTATGTAACTTAGGATTCTTAATTTTGGGGATAGGCTTAATACAGGATATCTTCCACTGATGAGGTACCTGCCCAATTTCAAAGGATACATTAATTATGTGTGTTAAAGGTGGAGCTACCCATTGTAACGAAAATTGCAACATTCTAGCAGAAATGCCATCTGGTCCCATGGTTTGTGGTTTTTGCCTTCTTACTATATCCTCAATTTTTGCGATAGTTACTGGACTATAGAGAAATAGCAGATCATCTTTATATCTAGACCTATAATATGTTTGATTATGTTTTTCTTCAGAGTTTAATTTAGGTATCGAATCTATGAAGTAATTATTAATATCGCTGGCGTTACAAATTTCATCAGGCAAATTTTCAGAAACGTTGTCTTTTACAATACCCCATCCTTTTAAATTGGACCATAGCTGTTTAGAGTTATTCTTACTGATATTAATGTTATACGAATAAAAGGCAACTCTTTCGTTCTTACAAACGGTGTTATAATAATTACGAATGTCGCAGTATATTTGTCTATGTGCGTGATTTCTGGTTTTTTTGTATCTCAGCCAGAATTTGTTCTTGATTTTTTTTATTTGTTTTAATGTATCTGTAAACCACGATTCCCGTTTCTTACTGGAATTAAAAGTACATTTTTTCAATGGAGCGTGTCTGTCAAAGAGGTTTATTAAATTTTTATTGAAAAAATCAACCTCAAAAGAGTTAATACTATAGATATGATTCCAATTAATAGTAGCAGCATCTTCATTGAAGGCATTAATATAAAAACTTTTGTAGCTACGAAATTCTTTAACTATAGGTGTGCATTTGTTTGGAGACAATTGCAGCAGACAGACAAACAGATCGCAGCTAAACGGGTCACACTGTAGTGACCTTTTTTGTGATTGTTTATTTTCTTCGCTGAGAAGTGTATTTTTACTGTTTTTGATTGTGAAACGTTTCAAAATTGAATTCGGTGGACTTTTTATTGACTAATAAAGATATTACATACGAGATCCGAACGAAAATTAAACGGTAGGAGAGGGCCGATACCCGATTTGATTATTTCCAAAACAGACGTAGGAAAATCGCGAAATTATTCACGAAATTTAAAGTAGAGTGTCTACGACAGATTTAAGTGGTTATGTGGGTGTCCTAAAAGAAACAAACTATTTTGTTTTATTTGTTTAGTGATGGGTGGAAATCAAAGTGCATGGACTCTAGAAGGGGTGAGTGATTTAAAACATTTAAATGAACGAGTTAAGAAACATGCTAGCTACAATGAAAAACATTTACATAACATCTCAGATTTTAGTGTGTTGGGAAAGGTAGACATAAGGCAACAGCTTGATAGTGCTTATCGTGAAAATATAAGACGTCACAATGAAAATGTGGATAGAAACAGACATATTTTAAATCAAATAATTAATTGTATTAAATTTTGTGACACAAATCCGGGACTTTAGTGAAAAGGCGATTAACATTTTTGTGAACAATAAGGACAGGCGAGCTGATTTCCTCTATAAATAACGGTAAGATACCTATATCAAATTTTTTTCACATGTTGCCCCTATTATTTTAAGGTATTTAAGCCCTCAATATTCGTTACTAAATATTATTTCAAAAAGCTACCAAATCCCAAAAATTATTCTTGTGAAAGTCTATATTTTTGTGCAAAAGAATTTTTCATTGAAATTCTGAAGTGTCAGTAAAACGCATGACCTTGAAAATTTTAAAATTTTCCCCTGCGGCGCCAGTGGTAGCTAATGAGTAATCCTACTGACACACCCGGTGCCCACCCATGTAACACACCCACGAGCCGCCACTGCATCCATGGTTAAAAATCGACTCAAAGACTCGGTTTTATTGTTGTGAAACTTTGTCAAACATTCGATTGAAACATCCTCTGACGCTATTTTTGACCACTGAGATAATCGTCTTTTGGCATAGCTTTCACATGTCTAAATGCTCAATCCACGCGCGATGGACAAGATTTTTTGGAACCCCCCCCCTCTTTGTTTGCTCATACGGCCATTTTCAGTCGATGGTCTTCCAAAATCATTTTGTGGATTTTCTTCACATTTCTGGCGGGCCCCATTTGGTCGACCACTGAGATGTTCGTCTTGGCAGCTCACACGGTCTCGTTTAAACCCTGGCCCCTTATACTTTACTGTTATAAACGAAGGAGCAGACTCCTCCAGAGTAGAATCTAGTCCCACGTTGATATTGGTTAGACTGAGGCCTTTTAAATGAAAGTATTGAATCATCGATGACCAATTTTTTCCGTGTAAAAACGTTCACTATTGATGGCTGTCAAACATATACTAAACAACGTAACACATCCCTAAACTTCAAACTTAATGTTTATAAGGTTGGTACTTTCTACCATAGTCATTCTTTTCAAACAACAACCGCCATCTATACGTCAGGTCGGGTACTTCTGGGGCTATCCTCGCATTTCTGGAATTGGCTATTACTGGAGGATCTAAAAATTGTCAAAAATATAAGGTATTCCATTAAAAAAATATCGACGACATCATTTACAAAAAAAGTGGTGAAGTCACTACTACTTGTAATTATAGCGAACGATATGCAATTGAAAATAAAAATTGAAAAATGACCTTTCCGAGGATTTTTCCAAAATAATTTTAGTTTGGAAAATAATAAATTTATGCAAACCTTTACGTCCTCACTGTATGTTTGTTTCGCATCTTTAAACCATTTCCTAGCAGCATACTAGCAGCATACGTATACATGTCAATTAACTATTAGAACTCTACAACCCTCTAATATTGTATCAAGGTTGAAGAGGGACAGATCCGTAAGTTCCCTTGTAAGTTCAAATTTATAAGAATTATTTTCAATATTCTGGAAAATTGACACTTTTTAATGCATGGATACCTATAGCAACCAAATTATCTTACGGCCTATGTGGATGGGGATAAATTCGAAGGCAGCGCCAGGCAGCGAACTTTAAGGAACAAATTTCACCGCGGCTAAAGTACATTTTTTACTCGATTCATAATTGAAAGAACCGACAATAACACAAAGCCGTCGGAGCAGAGAAAGCCCGCAGAGTAATTTCAGCAGCGACAGTGTCTCTGCTTGTGTCGCCGCGTACGGAAAATGAAAGGAGGCAGAGCGCCGGGGATTACGGAGAGTCTTCGGGGGGGGGGGGGCGCGCATTATCATGAATCTAAGTGGGGAGACAAGGAAGGACTACGAACATAAGCCGGGGCATTAGCGATGATGGAAATGGAATATCTTAATATTTTTAAGAAATCGCCTTTTCATTGAACGACATAATAGCTAATTAGGGTTGTTGTGGGATCCACAATACAGAGTAATTTTACAGTAATACCAACATAAAAGAACGTCTCGATTTTGAAGCAATTTGATTTTTTAGGTATACATGGTTGTTAAAAAGTCTGGAAACGGTGCTGTAAATAAAAACAATATATTTTGGTATCATGTAACTGCAATTGGCAGGCAAATTGATTCATTTGTACAGGGTGATCCATTTATCATAGGAAGTGAGTTTTTCTCGGAAACGGCTGAGATAAATTAATTTTTGTGAAAGGTACTCACCACTCAAAATTAAGGCAAAACTAAAAAATATGGCTTAACGACGCTAAGCGCCGCATCGCCTCAAAAAAATGTTTTTCTTTGTGTTTCAGTGTATTCTATTTGACATTTTTTTGTATCTTGAATATTTAAAAAGTTATGGTCGATTTATTATTTAGTGCTCTATATGTTTTTCGCGTAAGCTGCTAGCTAAATGAATATAATTTCTTTATACAAATGTGTCAGTTTACTTGCTTTTACTAAACATTAAGACGGAAATAAAAAATATAGCTTAACGATGCTAAGCATCGCGACGCCAAAATTTTTTTTAGTAAAATACCTACCTGTTTTTTATACTTTCTTTATTTCAAAAGTTATGACTGATTTCCCGATGAATTCCTTTATAGTTATTATTGTAACATTTGGAATTGAATTTTCCGATGATATTGCTCGTTCACAATATACATAATGCATAAGTAAATATGTTTTTATTTACAACAAAAAATATGTGTAGTAAACCTAGGTTTTAATAGCTGAAATATTGTGTAATTTATAATAAACAAATATCTTTGAATACCTCAACAATAAATAATATACATACAAATGCTACTTAAATATTTACAAATGAGTAAATAAAATAACAACAACCAAAAAAATTAAAAATTATTAAATAAATGTTCAATATGCACCATTGTTATTTAAGCTCGTAACATTTTCTTAGTTCATTAGAAGTTACTTTTTTGAAAATATTTCCACCTAATTCAGCATGGACAGCAGTAATCTTTTGCTTCAAATCAAAACACAAATTATTGTGTGCACAGCTCATTTGTTTGTATTCGAATTTAAAAAAATAATACCAATTACTTTAATAAATAGGTACGTATTTACTCAAAGTTAAACCAAAAACTGTTATTCACACATATATACGTACCAGTTGAATACTGGGAGTTTTGGGCGGTTTATTACTCACTTCTTATTTGCATTAGAAGATGAACTCATAAAATAATTTAAATTATGAAAAATCCTTAGAAGTGGCCTATTCTTGAATGTCTAAACTTTGGAAATATGAAACAAAAAAAATTAAGTATGTAGTTCAAATTTGTAGACTATAATACCCCCCTTAGCATAGTTAATAAGCTATATTTTTTGTTTGTGTCTTACTAAACCTTAGTTTAAGAAACTAAACTTAGTTCAGTAGTTCAATTGCCTTTAAGAAAGTGGATAACTGTTTAAATATTCATAATACAAAAAAATGTTAAATAGAAAAAGAACTCATCACTAATATTCCTTTGTAATGGTAAAATAAAAAAGGTTCTTGCTGAACATTTTTTTAGGCGTCGCGACGCTTAGCGTTGTTAAGACATACTTTTTATTTTTACCTTAGTTTTGAGCGAAGGTGAGTAAAAGTGATTACCGTTCACAAAAATTAATTTCCCTCAGCCGTTTCCAAGAAAAACTCACTTCCTATGGTAAATCGCTCACCCTGTACGTGGCCTTCTTCCCATTTTTTAATGGAAATATACATATTTATTTACTATTTAGCATTTCAAGAAGAATCCAGCTATATAAGGTTGTATATAGCTATATAACGTTTTTTTTATTGAGTGTTTGATTAATATTTCTATAAATACGAGGCATGCGAAAAAAAGGTATAAGAACAAAAGTTGCCTTACTTTATCTCCACTACAATTTACCGTTTTTAGAAACACAATCAAATGTTAAGGATAAATCAGACGAAACAAATTGGAATCAGTCTCAAGTACCCAAAAACTTTTGATTTTCTCAAAAATATTTAAAAGCAGAGGCTTAATTTTTTTTCCAGAATCCTGAATTTGAGGTATTATACAGGGTTTATTATCATATTATATAGAGTTTACATTTTATAGAGGTTCTTAACTAGGAAATATGGCATCATTGTTCAATTTTTAAATTTCAACCGTAACTATTATCAAAGAGTTCCAAGAGCTAATCGTATTAAATTAATTAAGTATTTAACAATTATTCATTTAGAATGTGTAGAATTCCGAAAAAGGTACGTTAGTCAAATAAATTTCAAGATTTCAAATTAGAATGGATTTGGAAATTGGAATGGAAACAGCCTCATACAGACTACAGTATAAACAAGTCGAATTTGATACACATACCAGAGTCTACAAATTTAAAGAGTATTTAGCTTAATTGGGTGATGGGATTAAAGGGGAAAACTATTCAAAATAGGTCAAATGAAGTATTTAACACACTTTTTTTAATTATTCAGTGCACAGAGCTAAAAAAAATTTCCCACTCAAGATATCGCCTCTATTAATCTTTATTATTATGTATAATAATAATGGTCAAATATATCCATGTCCATATCAAAATATCACTCTTATAACTTCGTAGTTTAAACCTAACAATATTATGTATACGGATTATAAGTCCCTGTAGAAGATTATGGGTTTGTTTCAGTCTCCAGTTGTCTATCGGATAGCGTCTTCCTCAATGACGTCACTTTTATGTTCATCAAAACACAAGCAATGAAGAACATAATTCAGTGAAAGCCCGCTTTGATCGTCACACCCACTCTGACGCAAACCTGTCGCATTGTGTTACCTACACAATGCGACAGGTTTTCCTTCAACCACCCACGCTTCGCCAACGGTGTTTTCGTTTTCAGCCCTGATCATCCCCTACGAATGTATTGTCCAAGGGGTTAAATTCAAGTTATTTCTCCAGATATCCTTCCCTTACTTGCTCCTCTGATGGCCATTATTCGATCGGAGGGGCAAGAAATGCCGTAATATATAGTCTTAAACTCGCATCCTCGTAACAATATCCCTCGCTAGGACACTAATTGTTTGTCGCACTACAGAGCGGTACTTAGATTCTATTACGTCAGTTTCAAACGAAAAATAATAATCAAAAGAACTCGCCTAGACAAACTCAGTGACGAGTCATCGCTGTGTTGATATACTCAACGAATGTGCTAAAAACTTGATACTTGGTTGGTACTGACAATATCCCTCTCCAATTCGTTTTCGAGAAACCTTATGCAATTCTTATTAACGGTGAAAATGAAACCGCAGTTGAAAGGGCAATCAAAATCTTCAGGGATAGTATAAACAAGAAAAAGGAGAGAGTTCTGAGATATATTAATAGCCTGCAATTTCGATTTGCATGGGCCATTACACTGCCAGACTGGTAAGAATAACCACTGCCACTTTAAAGATTACCTGCAAGCAGATAATGGGTGCAACCTTCACAGAAACCTTCACAGTAGACAGTCGCTACTAACCCTACAGAACTACAAAATAATATCAGGGGCAGCTGTTCTGCAAGTATCTGCAGATGCAGCATTCATAAATATGTCTGCTTATTGGATGAAGGGCCATCTATGCAAAAGCAACAAGAAGCTGATTGGTTGGTGAGTAAAGCATCCATCCTGAGCCCTCCTAGCACGCTACCTATCATAGTAATAATTCAACAAATCAAAGCATACACATGTGTGAAATTTAATGAGATGTGGAATAAAACTATGGGATGAAACAGGCAGCTGCAATCTTGTTAGAGAGTTTTTGCCTCAGCAATGGTACGTATATCTTGCAATGACCAGGAAGTATCTTCGTTCTGTAACAGGTGTTCTCACTGGACATTGTCAGATCTCCACAAATGAAGCTAAAAGAAACGCCCCTAGAGGCTATCACCAAGAAGAGGCCATCGTGAGACTGGTTCTCATTAACAGCATCTCATCAACAAAAGACTCCATACTGAGTGAACATTGGCCATCCCTGGCCAACATAAGGGCGATCGCCCTGTAGAGACGCACTGCTTCACCTACAATTTCCAGGAGTGGGTACTGGAACCTTCGGCGTAGAAACAAAAAACTGGACGTTTTCCACGAAACACCGAACTACTACAATTTTCTCGACGCGCGTTTCGCCAACCAAGTTGGCATCTTCAGGAGAAGATTAAAACAGTTTTAATCTTCTCCTGAAGATTAAAACAGTTTTAATCTTCCAGTCTTTTTCCAGTCCACGTCCAGTTTTTTTTTACAATTTCCAGTTGGTTGTATCATTTAAAATTATTCTTAGTTTTATATAGTTTTTATAATATACATATATTTCTATATTGAAAGTGATATATTCTAAAATATATATATATATATATATATATATATATATATATATATATATATATATATATATATATAGGAATAAGTCGTTTATCACATTATTTACATAATCATTACGAAAATAATGAATAATTATAAAACATAATAACAAGAAACATTGCTTTCAAGCACGACTATAATATGCTTCGTACTATGCATATACCATATGCGAAATGGTGTCGCGGAGTTGTGGATGATGGTGATGCTGCTTTCAGATTATTCCTAATTAGATTATACGTACCATAATAACGAGCCATCCAAAAAAAAAGTCATCAAAATTGGCTAAGCAAAAAAAAGACATTTACTTCTCTAAGCAAAAAAAGACATATTTCTCTTTACATTACATATAGAGACATCCAAAAAAAAATCTAAGTTGGCCGAGAAAAAAAATACGTATTTCTATTCTTAATCGAATTTATAACCTTATTTACTTGTCAAGACTGTCACTTCATATGACAGCCATTGTTTATTTTACAAATTGTGACAGTCACTTGTCAAAAGTTTGATATAACCGAAAAGCTTAGACATGACCACTATTTCCATCTCTCTCGTTCATAGCCAGAGTTGATGACGTTTTTTTTTGGATGTCTCCATATTTCTATTTCCATTTACATTACATCTAAAATTTATAACAGTATTTAATTGTCAAAGCTGTCACATTATGTGAGAGCCATTATTGGTTTTACAATTGTGACAGCCACTTGTCAAAAGTTTGACATAACCAAAAAGCTTCGACGTAAGCGCTATTTCTATCTCTCTCATTCATTGCCAGATTTGACGACATTTTTTTATGTCTATATAATACCATGTCCGATTACAAAATAAGTGATAGTGAAGAATTATCTTCCACTCCTCCAAATATTCGAGAAAAGGCGACAAATGCAATCGAGAATATATTACCAGAGAGATAAAAAAACCTATGGAAAATTATATGGACAGTTTATGGACTGGAGAAACACAAATAATGTTACCTCGTTTTCAGAGAATGTTTTAAGTGCTTATTTTCAAGAACTTGCTGAAAAAATGAAATCATCTACATTATGGACACATTATTCTATTATAAAAACGTTAGTAAACATTAAACATAGCATTGAAATATCTAAATATAAGAAGTTACATACTTTTTTAAAGCGTAAATCGGAAGGATATATAGGAAATAAATGCAAAACGTTTTCTCCAGAAGAAATCATAACTTTTATAGACGAAGCACCAGATAATCAGTTCCTTTAATATTACGAGTATGTTAATATATTCCATTTTTGTTTAAATAAATACAATTTTTTAAGTGTGTTGTTTATTTATAAATGGTCGTAGAAAAAATAGCGCATGCAACTCTCATGTAGTGGCTATTAATACACTCGCAAACGTAACGACACTCGCCAAGGCTCGTGTCGTTACTTACTTATCGTGTATTAATAGCCATCATTACATGATCGTTGCATAATATACCATTAAAAAACTTTAAATTAAACTGTCAACGTAGCCGACTCGATGAGTGCGAACCAAACGTACCAGCTCTCATTCCCGATGACCTTAGTCCGACATAAAGAGCCTGACATGAGGTCTCCGATACAGGCCAGGAGCAATATACTCTCGCCACGGATCAGAAGCTCAGTGTCTGTTACCCAACTTTTGTTGTAAATTATAGATACGGCCCTGTATTGCAACAAACGGTTAAAAGCCTAATCCCCGGTAGCGAAGTGTCGCCGCGATCATTACTGTGTAGATCCCGAACGGGTAGCTCCAGATATCGGCTGAATGCGATCGCGAGATCCATGCCGCTTACAGTCGCCTTTGTCTCGAGACTCCTGCGGTCTTTATTTCGATCTAGTCGCTTTCTTCCTTTTGTCTCCGAATTAGGGGCGATTTCGTGCTAACTTCTCGCGACAAAATGACGGAGATATGCTAATTTTAATATTGTTTGTTTTTGCGGATCTCGGTGATAAAAATAACGAAAAAGGAAACCCGCATTTAGACAGATTGAGAAAAAGGGATCATGGCCTATACTTTCCTCTAAATTGAAAATAGTAGAAAAAATTCCTTTTTTCTAAATTAATAAATTATATAATTGCGGAAATTAAAATTTAGAAATATAAAATATATTATATGTATATTTTATAAGAAATTTAAAGTAGTCTAAATTAGTTGATGTAATTTTTGGTAAAATTTTTTAGGTAATTAGGTTTCGTTTTTTTTGTTTTTTATTTTTAGTTATTATTTTCTTTATAAAAAAAAATTTTAAAATTTTTTGTTCCCCAGGGTATTTATATTTTCAATTAAAATTAGAACACTATACACAGGTCTACAAAATAAAAAAAAGTTCTGTCTTTGCAGTCAGACCCATCAATTTCTATGTATTTTGATGCACTGAAACCAAATTTGGCAAACAAATTTTTTCTACCACATCAGTTTTTTTCTACACCCCCATATAACCCTCATAAATTCTAATAGAGGAAATTTTTCGAAAAAAATGTCTAACTATTTTTTATGACCTTTATTTTGGTTTTTTGGGTCGTTGATCACGGATCTGAAGTCAAGAATAAATTTCGACTTAATGACAGCTGTCAAATTTCACTAAAAAGTAAAAAATTGATATTAAATGCATATTCCTACGTTTTTTAGGATGCTCATTACTATTTTGTTGTAGATGTTGTTATATTTGTGAAGGAGCTACTTAGATCTTTTTATTTATATTTATATCTATTTTGTTCTTTTTCTTGTTTTGGTTTTTGTAACTGTTATACCGGGTGGACCATTTTAACCTTTAATAGGAAATAACTCGGCTGGTAAGCGAAAAAATAAAAAAAAGTTGTATACAGAAGTTGTTGGGCAAGGAGGGGGACGTTACGTGTACAACCGTAACCTTTTTGACCTCGACGTTGACCTTGAGGGTTATTTGAAAGTCAAAACAACTTTTTCAAATGGAAACAACTATTTTAGACCCCGGATTTAAAAAGAGCGGCAAATTTTACATCCAAAATGGTACTAGTCAACAAGGTCATGGCAAGGTCGAATAAAAGTAAAATTTTCGAAAATTGTTAAATAACGAGGGCTAGCTGGGGATAGAGATTGGAAACAGTAAGATTTGTCGGTTTTTAAGGTTATTTTAAGGTCAAAGTGATTTATCAAGCGTGAAACCCTACTTTTGACCTCTGATTTGAAATGTTTAACGTCAAGGTCATTGATATCAGGAAGTGACCTTATGCGACCCTGACAACTTTAATCAGAAAAAGTTACTGTTTCCAATCTCTATCCCGAGCTAGCCCTCGTTGTTTAACAATTTTCGAAAATTTTACTTTTATTCGACCTTGCCATGACCTTGTTGACAAGTACCATTTTGGACGTAAAAGTTGCCGCTTTTCAAATCCGGGGTCAGAAATAGTTGTTTCCATTTGAAAAAATTGTTTTGACCTTCAAATAACCCTCAAGGTCAACGTCGAGGTCAAAAAGGTTGCGGTCGTACTTCCCCCTCCTTGCCCAACAACTTCTGTATACAACTTTTTTATTTTTTCGCTTACCGGCCGAGTTATTTCCTGTTAAAGGTTAAAATTGTCCACCCGGTATAACAATTACAAAAACCAAAACAAGAAAAAGAACAAAATAGATATAAATAAAAAGATCTAAGTAGCTCCTTCACAAATATAACAACTTCAACAACAAAATAGTAAAGAGCGTCCTAAAAAACGTAGGAATAGCATTTAATATCAACTTTTTACTTTTAGTGAAATTTGACAGCTGTCATTAAGTCGAAATTTATTCTTGCCTTCAGATTCGTGATGAACCCAAAAAACCAAAATAAAGATCATAAAAAATAGTTAAAGAAATTTTTTTCGAAAAATTTCCTCAATTAGAGTTTTTGAGGGTTATATGGGGCTGTAGAAAAAAACTGATGCGGTAGAAAAATTATTTTTTTTGCCAAATTTGGTTTCAGTGCATCAAAATACATAGGAATTGATGGGTCTGACTGCAAAGACAGAACTTTTTTATTTTGTAGACCTGTGTTATTGATGCCATGAAGATGCGAAACATTTGTTATAGGATGCGGAGTTGGCCCGTACATAACGAGAATACCAGGGACGAATCGAGGGTACTGGTCGCGGCGCACATTTCGACGTTGTAATTTCAAGATAAATATCTACGAAGGTGAAAAAAGAAACGTCTCGGCGATAATACCTCATATTAACATAGAATTTTAGCTAAAATAAAATAAATAGTATTCACTGGCAAAAAGTGCTGAGTCACTCCAAAAATGTTTTAACATGAAGAGCTTTGGATATAAAAATGAAACGTGGATAGAATGAAGGAGCATACCTAATATGGGTATTAAAATAACCAAAGGTGAAGATATTTTTTTATCACAAAAGTTGGCCAGGCGTCAAAATCTTGCGAATAGAAATTTCGACATGGGGTTGCTTTTTGGGGTGTGGACAGCGAACCATTTAAGTCACAGCATAGCGACTTCGGGGAATTAAAACCGACCCTATAGGCTACTTAAAATTAAAAACCGCAAGTCTCTAACTCGAAGAGAACGCAAATGGCGCTAATCTAAAAAGTGTTACGCTAATTTTGACGAGCAGTGTATAAACTGACTACTTTCGGTGCGCTGAAACCGAAGGCTTCTTGACAGCTATTCAGGACGGGGTTATAAAAACCAAAAATTTATAGAAGCATGTAGGAAATGCGGTGCAACTGTATTAGAAGGTGTTGCTGTCCTCCCGTACTCAAAGATCTTTAAGGAACCCCCACATGCTTCTACTCTGATCTGATAATAAGTGTACTTGGTAGTTCACCAATGTGGACTTCAACAGTGGTACAAAAGGATTTTATCATGCCTTCAAACCCAAAACAACAAAAGAAGTAAAGCCTTGTAGCGGTTGCAAACGGCAAAAAGAGTTCGTTATATTTAATGTACAAGGAAATGTTATTTTTAACTAGTGGTTGCCATTAGTCTAGTACACCTTCTGTGTTGAGTTGTAATGTTATTTATGAAACAAAGTATTTGTTACTTAAAAAGGTAATAGAAAATCATAGGATACTCATTATCTAATGTTTTGCCTATACCAATATAACTTTCTCTCATAATATGAATTATGGATGACTCTCTTATAAATCATTGTAAAATGCGTCGCATGAAATAAGTTATTATTTAATGTTTCGTTTTTATAATTAAATCAAAATTAAAATAAATGTATTTTATTAATTTATCACTCAAGTCCCCAATCAGTAAGAATAAAATTTATAAAAGACTAGCTGACTCGGCAAACTTTGTTCTGCCATATTGAAAATTTGGGTTTATTAGGTATTTTTTGATGCCAAATAAAAAAAAAATACTTTTTAAAAAAAGATAGAAAAAATTAATCTGGATAGTTACACCTAATCACCTAGCGGTATGAAATATACTTTACGACCTATTCCCGTACCTACCAAATATACATAAAAAAATTCATAAAAATCGGTCGAGCCGTTTCGGAGGAGTGCGACCACAAACACAGTGACACAAGATTTTTATATAAGATTGTTAATTAGGGGTATTATTAATCTTGGATTATGTAACCTATAGTACCTTCCTCCTCTAATATGATATGACCTGACTGGATCATTTCAAAAGAATGTTCTACTCTGAAAGATATACCTAACTTTTAGAGGACTAGTATTTGGGGCTTAAAGGGATGATCCCTTTAAGAAAATGCATTAAAAAAGTATCTTATATCACATATTGATTATGTGGCAAACGTTCACCATGGGTCAGGCTAGTATACTGGATGTTCCGTCCGGAAGGGTAACTCTAATGTAAAATTTTTCCATTTTGAAAAAAATTCAATTATTTTACTTGGAAATGACTGAAAAAATAGAACAAGTTGTGACATCGCTCCTCACGAATTTGTTATTAGATTTTTTAAATTCAAAATGATGGATGCAAGTCAGCAATTGCTGAAAGAAAAAGTGCATTATAATAATGAATGTATGTGGAGAAGTGAATGTAAATCAGACTTCTACAATTCAAAATGGTAGATATAAAATGGCGGATTGAAGATAGCGGAGTCAGAACGTCAACCTATAATAGAAAAATGATAGAAATAATGGAAAAATATACATCAACGACTTTGACTACGTATTTTACTTCAATTTTTTATAATCCAAAATGGCGGATTCAATATGGCGACCGACAAAAAATCAGATATACGAACTCTTTGAGTACATATTTTCATCAATATTATTAAATTTTCCACTCCCTTTCGGAAACCACCACTTGTTGAGATCGACTGAAATTGCTTATCACATAGTAATACTGCAAATGTCACCAAAACAAAAAAATATTCATCACATGATAAAGTCAAGTGATAACAACACATTTTGTTATTTCGAATTTATTTCGACTCATTATACGGGTATTTCTCAATTTAGCAACACAATGAAAACAATGCTCTTCCCATGTAAATAGCTCATATTTATTCTTTTTATCTTCATTGCACTAGTTTGAATCCATCTAACTGAATCAGTCATATTGAATTCCAAAAATCTGATATCATATTTGTCACTAGCAACCCCTAAATCGTAATCAATGATGCCAAAACAAATTTGATTCAGATTTTATTCCACAATTAATTGACTTTTCGCCACCATCTTATATTTTTTAAATAAAATTTTGGTTTGATAATTGTCAAATTGATTGATTATAATCAGCGATCTCAAAAAATCATGTGTACAGTTTTCAGTTCGATTTCGAGCAAATTTGAGATTTTTGTCCCCCACATTGCATTCGCCATCTTGCATTTTTAAAATCTGATTTCAGATTCATAATCAGCGACCTCAAAAACCCATGGACATACATATATAGTTTTCATATATACATATAGTTTTCATATATACATATGGGATTTGTCCGCCATATTAGACCCGCCATCTTGAATTTTTAAAATCTGACTTCAGATTCGTAACTGGCGACCCTATATCCTCAAAATAATGATGGTCGAACAAATACTAGGAGCCTTTTTTGAGACAGTATACTTCCCTAAAGGTTAATAATCCTTTAAAACTGATATGAAAAAATGACAATACAGGCTATCCCAGAATGATTCATACAAGAGGTAACTGCTAATTTATGTAATCGTAACAAAAACATCAATGTATCCCACATAGTGCCACCCCCAACTTTTTTTTAATGATACTTGATAATTTTTTGTACTAACTTATAAATTGGTTTATCCCCTACTGAACGTTTTTCTTTTTTTTTCAAAATCGGTCCATAAACAGTGGATATATTTTATTTTATTTTATTTTATATTTTGTTTATAATGATAATGTTAATCAGAAACTATTACAGAAAGTTATGGTATTAGATGCTATCGCAGCAAAGCACACAAAAAAAATATACGAGGTGTCATTTGAAAAAAAAGTTAGAGCTAAAAGGCACTCTGGGGGTGGTTCTGCTGGGACACTTTTTATAATGCTGGCAAAAACTCCTCCTTGAAAAGTGACATAGCTTTTCTTGCACTCCTATATCTTTATTAGTATAAGAGCTACAGCTTGTATAAATCATTCTTGGACACCCTGTATATTGTGAAGAATTTCATTACTCGAAAACAATAAAAACTGGATAAAAACATAGCTGACATTCGAGACTTTCCTTGAATTGTAAATAATGTAAGCAATGGTCTACTATTTATGTAAAATATTGTCTCAGCATTCTAGAACCTCGTAAGTAAAACCTTGTTATTTTCCATTTAAAATTCTGCATCGAGCGAGATTTAATTTATTTCGAAAACTAACGGTATTTATTCGTCCGTCGTTACATTTTACTTAAACTTTTGTATAAATGCAACGGAATAATACCTACTGTTTTGCGAAATTAATTAAGTATGGCATCATGAATATTAATACTGCTGTAATGTGTTTCCTGGAACATTCATTAAATTTTAATTCTAGAGAAAAATAGGGGTAAATTTGGAGGAAACTCGACAAAGCGAATCCCACTGAAGGCGGCGCCCGCTTTTTTAATTGAAGCAGCGTTAATATGAGCGTAAAAATATTTTAATTAGGATGGTACAACAACTGATTGTGAGTTCAAGATCAAATTGCCTACACAGCTGGAAATATAATAAAAGGCTGTGGTAGTTGTTGTTGCGTAATTGTTTTTCAGATATTAATTCGTTTTATACTCGTACATATTTTATGACAAGATGTTTAAGGAAAATATGGTCTTATATAAATCAGTTTGATTATTAGCGTGATATCCTAATTAATATAAAAAAACACTAATTCCTACTTATATATTAGATATTCCTACTTTAAGAAAATATGGACTTGTTGACTCAATATTGTTCTTAATTCCTACTTGTTCTGCTCTATTAGTTAACTACAAAAGGGTTATTTATTTTGGGTTTCGTTAAATCCAATTTATTATCAGAGAATATTTATATCATGTCACATTTTCAAAATATGTGTATACAGGGTGTTTCCTAAGTGATTTCATGGTCATATAAAGTTTTTTCTTAAGCGGCCATGCTTGAGGTACAGAGTGTTAATTTTAAACAAACGCTTTACTCTTCTTTTGTACAAATTTGAGACACTGTATTATTTATCGGCCAAAAATATAGTCCCTTAACGTAATACGCTCATTGCAAAATCTCTGATATCACGCCGTAAACAAAGTTTATGTTCCCAACTATCACCACGTGGAGGTCGACGAATATAGGTACTTTTTTTTACATTTTTTTTTTATTTCATTTTTTTACTTTTTTTATTTATATTTTGATTATCGATTATCGATTTTAGAGAAATTACACTTTTTTCACAGGTTCTTTTTTCACCAATTCGGTCTCGCACATATCAATAGGCGAGCATATCCTACTTCTACATGACCCGATAAAATCTTTTGATCTTTTGAAATGTTTTTCTTGAAAACGTTCAACTTACGGAGAAAATTACCAAGAACAAAAAAGTTCTTAGAATTACCCATAGAATACGTATGAATTTTCCGGAGTAATTTGAACGATTTTTTTGATTTTGCAAGAATTTTGCCGACTGCAGAATCAAAAAAGTTCCTCGAAAAATTTTGAGAAAATTCAGATGCATTTATAGAGTAATTTTAAGTACTTTTTTATTCTTGGTAATTTTATCCATACATTCATATTGTCTGAGATAAAAATTCATAAGCGTTTTCGTGAAAATTTTGCAGTAAGGGCGCCATTGTGAAAACACCAAGGTGAGAAATCAAACTTCGCACTGTATATCCTTGAAATTCAGATATTTACTCCACCGGTTAGAGGGGTGCTAGGTCGATGGCATGCCGGAAAACTTTTAAGAACTCGATTTCCAAAAAAAAATAGTGCGAAAAAATCATGTTTTTTATAAAAAAATCCCAATTTTCTTATGGTTAATAACATTTTTCCCAAATTTGGTGTACACGATCGGAAAGAGCTTGCCTTGAATTTTGAGAATATGTCTTTTTCAATTTTTTTGAGTCGCAAATAGCGTAAGTTATAAGCCTCCAAAGAGTGGTGTACCGCGAGGGACATTCTGGGCCGAAACGGGTTAAGTTTATTTCGAAGTTTTTTTTAATCTATATATTTACAAAGATTTTCTTTTTTAAAATGTGCATATTGTGTGTTCCATGTTATGGAAAAATTTAAATTATGTTTCCAGAAACTGAATTTGTAAAAATATTTTAACGCCCATTTTGTGGTAACTAACCAACAATTTTTAATCAGTATGTCTATACATAACTTACATTCTTCACATTAATTTTTCCTGCAATAAATTCATTTTTAGATGGCCACATCTAACATAATGATGCTAACTGGCTCTGCTATCCCATAAGCATAAAAACTAAAAACTCGTTTTATTAACAACTATAAGTGATAAAAAAAAACTCTATACCGGGTATTCCAAATTCGGAAATTACGAAGGGCTGGAAGTTCAGGTTCAAACAAGAAGTTGTAGGATAGAAAGTAGTTTAAAAAATGCTCATTAACACAGGGTGATCAAAATTTGCTGCAATCAATGGAAGCATTATTTTTATTGGTAAAAAATTCATTTTACTAACAACCATAAGTGATAAAAAAATTAACTCTATACCGGATATTCCAAATTCTAATGCACATTTCAAGCAAGAAGTTTGTCTGAAGATAGAAAGATAGATAGATATTTGATAGAGATAGAAATTTGGTGCAATCAAGGGAAAATTATATGTATTTAATGGTACACCCAATATGTTGTTCTTTGTATCCATAGTATTCGCTTATACAGGTATATAATATTTTGGTAATGGAATATGAAATGATGCATAAATATCAACATAATATCTACATAGTCACCACTGGCATGGGCAACAAATATTTCGTAAATAAAAAATCAAGAAAAATAAGGACGTATGAGGTTTGTAAATTAAATAATGAGATTGGCAACATAGCGCCCGATCTAGCAACACTGCGGAGATGGGACTTGGAAGGGCGGTAGGTTAACATGTAATGCACCTTCAGTACAAGTTTGAACTTGTCAGAGAGTCATTTGGTTGTTCTTTGGGACTGTTTTCGTAAACAGGTTTTTTTCTAGTGCGTTTTAAAAATGAGTGACATTAATTTTGAGCAACGGTGTGCTAACAGATTTTACTTCAGACTTGGATAGAGCGCAACGGATACTTTCTCAAAACTTCAATACGGCTACGGAGATAGTGTTTCTTTAAGAGCCCAAGTTTTTCGGTGGTTTAAGGCATTCTCAGAAGAAAGAGAGTCAATTATCGATGATGAACCACGCTTCGTCTTTAAGAACCGATCAAAATGTCGTTAGAATACGGGATCTTGTGCGTTCAGATTGTCGGTTGACGACAAGAATGATCGGGGAGAGTTAAATTCGAATCACACCACTGTTCATCAGATTTTGACTAAGAATTGGGGATGAGAAAAATCTGCGAAAAAATGGTTCCAAGAAACCTTTCGCAGTAACAAAAGGACATCAGGAGAGAAAGGTGTCTTGACATTTTGGAATCAATTGAAAATGCCCCATTTTATGGAACGTATCATTACTGGCGATGAGACTTGGATGTTTGAGTACCACCCGGAAACCAAGCCCTGGAAGAACCAAAAAAAAGCAAGAATGAGCAAGTCGAAGATCAAATGCATGCTGATTTGCTTTTTTGATAGCCAGGGAATTGTACACAAAGAGTTTGTGTACTCCAGGCCAAACAGTAAATCAACATTTTTACAGGGAGGTTCTTGAAAAACTAAAGAGGATCATGCGTGTGAGACCAAACGTCAAGAAGAACTGGATGTTGCATCACGACAATGCGCCTTGTCACACAGCCATTTCAGTAAACGAGATTTTAGCCAGTAAAAACAAACTTTTTCCCCTTCCCAAGATTGAACAATCACTTTAAAGGATGTAATTTTTTTGGGACCATAGAAAACATTCAAACGGCTATAACCAACCAGCTGAAGGTTATTCCAGTATATGAGTTCCAACACTGCTATGAGGAATGGAAGAACCGTCTCCAGTGTTGTGTGGCTTCCCAAGGAAATTATTTTGAAAGACAATACTGAATTGTAATTCAATTCTAATAAAAAATAATAAGTCTCATTAATTAATTTACCCACCTCTTATTTCTGCTTCTGCTTTATGGTGGGTACAAATTTATTTAATGTACTACTTTTTGTAATAGATGTGACTCGAGACCATGCAATAAAGCTGGTATGTCGGATACTTCCGACAGTTTTTGGGCCCGCAAACCAAGATATTTTTAAAGATCACATCGAAGCGAACAAAATAAAATAAAGTAGTTTGCGTAATTGTTTCTGAAAGAGAATGAAATTTTCTATCGAATACACTATAAATAATCAATATCCGCGATGACAGTAAAACATTATGGCATTTTTGTCATAATTAATTTTTTAAAACAATTTTTAGGCTTTTGAAAGGACAATGTTAAAAATAGCCGTTTTTTAACGCATCTGGGGCACGAACGAAACCCTACAGAAATTATTGTTTATGATTAGTAGAAGTCAATAATATTCATAGAAAACCCTAAAAGTCCGGTGAAAACTAGTGCGCTATCTATATAGTACATCATCTCAATCGACTGCTAGTCTACAAGACAGTTACAACAAAAATAAAAAGTTTTCAAACCCAAATACCAGACCATATACCTGTTTTTGGTTTTTGTGCCGCTGAATCCAAATCTGAGATTCGTTTAGCTCTGTCACCTCAAGATTTTTTTTGAAGCTCATTTGAAGGTTATATCAGGCTCATATTATGTAATTATAAGGTCGAATATAGTAAACATGTTCCAATAACTTGTTCTATGTGTTTTCGGGGTCACCCGATCTGAACCCGAAGTCCATTTGATCACACTGTTCAGGTTCAAGGTCATTCCAAGGTCAATCGAGAGTCATTCTAGGGTTACTATAAGATTAAATACAAAAAATGAGCAGAACATGATCTAATAACTTGTTCTATGGGTCCTCACACTGTTGAGGTTCAAGGCCATTCCAAGGTCAAAAGAGGATAATTGGGTTATAGTAAGATAAAATAATAAAAATACACCTAACTATGCGAGGAAATTTAGCCACAAAAAGTGTTTCTCAGAACGCACCACGAGGAGGCGATTCTCTCTAGCATTCCCTACATTTTTTTTTGTTTTTTATCGTTTTTATGTTTTTTAGGGTTTTAATTTTTTTATGTTTTTTTAGTTATTTATCGTTTTTTATATTCTTTCATTTTTTTTTAGATTTCTTTTTGTATTTTATAACGTATTTTTATATGTTTTTTTTAATATTTCATTTATTTTCTGTTTTTAAAATTCTACTGAAATTGTTATCGATGTATAGTAATACCAATATTTCATTATTCATAATCGCTTTCAATTTCGCTCTCATTCTCATCATCGTTTTCAAAATCAAAAACTTGTGAATGATCTGGAGCACGAGGACTCTCGTTCAGATTTATTGCGTATCCAAAATACCACAATATCAGCATTACGTGCGAACAGCAACCTACTGTTATTTTACCTACGTTACATCCGCAAGTATGCCCAATAATTAAACTTATAGAACAAGTGTCAGGAACATAGACATAATTATGTCTATGGTTAGGAACGTGCAGCGTTTTATTCTTAATTTGACCTTATAGTAACCCTAGAATGACTCTCGATTGACCTTGGAATGACCTTGAACCTGAACAGTCTGATCAAATGGACTTCGATCAAATGGATTCAGATCGGGTGACCCCGAAAACATATAGAACAAGTTATTGGAACATGTTTACTATATTCGACCTTATAATTACATAATATGAGCCTGATATAACCTTCAAATGAGCTTCAAAAAAAATCTTGAGCTGACAGAGCTAAACGAATATCAGATTTGGATTCAGCGGCCCAAAAACCAAAAAAAGGTAGATGGTCTGGTATTTGGGTTTGACAACATTTTATTTTTGTTGTAACTGTCTTGTAGACTAGCAGTCGATTGAGATGATGTACTATATAGATAGCGCACTAGTTTTCCCCGGACTTTGAGGGTTTTCTATGAATATTATTGACTTCTACTAATCATAAACAATCACTTCTGTAGGGTTTCCATCGTGCCCCAGATGCGTTAAATAACGGCTATTTTTAACATTGTCCTTTACGCATAGCAAGCTTATTTTGTTCATATAATTTTTAACTATCATCAGGCAAATCTTCGATCCCGCTATGACGCTTTCAGTGTCACCGGCTCCTCGCTTATCACTTGCCTATCATGACGGTCTGCCACTGGTGAACACGCTCGCAACTTGTTTCTAAATATGGACACGCCCTTAAGGACGTACGCAGACCGTAAATAAACGGCGTGCAGCAACAGAATTACACATCAGCATGTAGACTCCTAGGCCGCGTCCTGGCCTAATTATACGTTGCCTTGATTGATGATTGAGACGAGATCGAATTGTTAATTTACCGAGCCGAGCGTTTAGGCGTTAACACATCGTCATCTGCTGCAGCCCCGCTCTAACTAACGCGGCACACGATCCGGTTAACTACCGAAATCATCGAGCTTGTTTACCGCAGTCGCTAATGAGCTTTTTCATTACACGAAGAAAAGCGGTAGTACTAATAATATTAATAATAACGTACGCCAATGCATATGAAAATGTGGAATTAACGTCTTGAGCTTTTAGGTACAACAATTCAACGTAAAAAGTGCAAAGTTTTGCTTTGTCCTGTTACACACAAGCACAGCTAAAAGTATCTTAAGAAATAAATTATAGTTTAAAAAAACTAAAAAAAACACGCTTTAATGGCAAACCGAACTAAAAAAGTAGAAAACACGCTTTATATTAGCTTCACCTGTATGTACGTATGTATGTATGTAACGGAATCTTTCAGCGTAATTTTTACCAATTTCCAGATGTCTGATCAGCTTTAAAATTTGCACAGGGGTCAAGGACTGATGACAATACAATTATTTTATAACTTTGTGCTAATGTCCTGACTAGAATCATCAGGATAAAAAAAAGAAACTATTTAGAATAGAACTAATAATCACTAGCGCATTCGCCATATTTGAGAATAACATTTTTTTATTGATATTGTTCAATAACATTTTCTTGAGCGTCTTGCAAGCGCTCAGGATAACAACGGTGCATAGTTTGTTTACTTTATCTGTATATTTCCCTATGCAGTCAGATATATTTATGATTCTGCAATATCTTGTACGAGATGATGAGTATGAGTTAACCGGTGATCTCAGGTGTTCAAAAAGGCACGATAAAAGGAAGGATCGATTAGATGTCACTACGGAATGTTTCTACATGTATTTTGAAATGATTACATTATTAAGTCAAACGTATTACAATGGACCACACTAAGTTTTTTTGAAATAATTTTAATTTTGCGGAAAAAAATAATAGGAATAGCTAATAAATAACTTTCTGAATTAATTTTAAATCAATAACCTTCAAGATAAATTGTAAATTACATTGAAAAACTTGGAACGGAAACGAAACTGTAATTTAACAGAAATTTTGAATTTAAACATTTTGAAAAAAAAAAGAATGAAAAAATTGTCAAAAAAAAATTTATTTCGAAACAAAATAAATTTTTGCAATTCAAAAATTTTTGAAACGATAAATTTTAATTAAGAAAATTTTAAAAAATACAGAATTCCAAATTTAAAATTTATAATTTTGAAAAAAGTAGAAATACAAATGTTTTAAAAAAAATTGACATTTTAAAATAAAAAAAAAATTCGAAATACAAAATTTTGGATTATAGAATCATATAATAAAATAAAAATAAAAAACAGAAGTAAATAAAAATTTGATCAATTAAAAAAAATTCAAATAAAAATTTTCGGAAAAAATTTTCAATTCAAAATTTGAAAATTTAACAATTTTGGAAAAAAATTTAATTCAAATAAATTTTAATTTAAAAATTTTGGCAAGAATTTTGAATTTGCAAATTTTGAAGTTTTGAATATCTAAAATTTCGCAAATTAATAAATTAGAAAGTAAAAAACAAGAATGATACAAGAACTTTGAGAAATTTTTTTTTATATAATTACTTTTGATATCGTTTTGAGACTAAAAATTAAGAAAATAAATTATAGTTTAAAAAAAACTAAAAAAAAACGCTTTAATGGCAAACCGAACTAAAAAGTAGAAAATAATTTTTAAGTATCAAGAGCTTGTGTTACAGCAATAGAAAATTCCAACAATCAATTACGACTAATTAATTTGGAATAAGATTAAAATAAAAATTAAATTATTAATAAAATAATTCAATTATAGTAAAAAAAGCGTGGGGTGCTTGATAGTAAATGTTACAATTATTTCAGTAGGAGCTGTTTATAATATTAAAGTAATTGTGAAAATATAATAAATTGCACCCCACGCTTTTCTTTTTTTTTATCCTGATGATTCTAGTCAGGACATTAGAACAAAGTTATAAAATAATTGTATTGTCATCAGTCCTTGACCCCTGTGCAAATTTTCAAGCTGATCAGAGTTCTGGAAATTGGTAAAAATTACGCTGAAAGATTCCGTTACATACATACATACATACATACATACAGGTGAAGCTAATATAAAGCGTGTAAAAAGGAAAAAATCAACGAATGAGAAAGAGGAAGGTGAAAGAAACATTTTTCTTAAGGCGGCTACCTAGCTTGACAAACATGCATGATTAATCTTTTTGTACAAGCATACTTGAGCGTCTGCATGAGAATCTTGAGCAAGCATTGTAATTGTACAGAGTTAGTTTTTTTAATATGACAAATTATTGCGAATTTGTTATTGAAATTAGAAAAGAGTTCTTCGGACAAAAGTTATAGAGTTTTGCATAAAGTTTTATAAAACGATATGAGGAAAAACAATTGAACATCAGAAACCATAAACTGAACCAAAGAGAGTTTTTAAATGAGACACCCTATATATTATTGCAAATTCTGATTCCTCAAATGTCTCCCTTTTCTAAAATATATAACATGCCTATGTTTGCTTTGGCAGATCGCAACATATTTCGTTTAAAAATCAATAAAAAACCTCAAACTTCCCACAATTTGACGTGGTTATTACTTTTGATTTTATTATTTTTATTATTTTTTATTATGATTTTGATTTGAGTTTATTACTGAAATTAGAGAAAAAGTTATTCAGACAAAAGATAGATGTTTGCATATATTTTTATAATGTGATATGAGAAAAGAACAATTGAACATCTAAAACTAAAAAACTGATTCATTTTTTTGAATAGAGTCCCTGATTTTTTCCCACTCAGAAATATATAACATGTCTATGTTTGCTTCAGAAGGTCGATTGTAATTAGCATAGAGAAGTCGAAATGTAATTAGCGACAACAGATCGCAGCTACCATTGATGTCTGATTCAAAAAAAAAAGAGGAACGAAGAAGAAAAAAGAAGAAGTCTGTCGTTTAAAAAGAATTGAGCTATATTTCACTTGTAATTTATAATTATTACCAATGGTTTAAAACAAGAATTTTTTAGCGAATTGGAAAAGTTTGAAATTATTCATTTATTTTTAAAAGAATGTCATGACCTGAAGCTAATATAGACATGTTACATATTCTTGAAAAGGAAAAAATTCAAGGAATTAGATTATGCAATAATATATAGGATTTATTTAAAAAACACTACCTTGATTCAGTTTTATGGTTCCTGATGTTCAACTGACATATTAAATTTATGAATAAAGCGTATAACTTCTTTTCGTAATACTTTTTCGCTTATTTTCGTCTTCACTTGAAGCAACTTTTTTTCGTATTTTTATTTTTCATTTACTAATCTCTCCTCTATTCCATTTTTTCTGGTGATTCTTCTAAAATTCACGTACGTCCTTTTGTACGCCCCCAATGTTATTCATTTCTGGGTTTTCCTTTAGGATAAGGCATCACTGATTTTAGATTTAATAATTAATTCAGTTAGTTACAAAACATATATCGCTTGATTTGTTATAAATTTCAGATATAGAAGTACAGCATTAAGTTGTTCTTCTGAGATTTTTAAAATTTCTTTCACAGGTCTGTAGACACATATTCTCTTAGTAGACACGCTACTTAGTAGTTGATCCTCGTTATGGAAACGCTGTACAGATTAATCAAGTCACCTTTGCAAAGAGGAACTAGGTGACCTTTAGATAGATTAGTGGCATAGGTGAAAACTTTTCAGATGGAAATGTCACCTGGTTCTAATTTTATCACTACGAGTTACATCATTTCCCTATATAACTTGTGAAAGGTTGCTTCATGATTACCTACAGGAAATCAAGTTAGTCTGCAGATAATTATAAGCAGATATCATTAAAATTAAAAATTGAGAGTATGTAGAACGTAGAGTCCAATGCGAAAAACAATTTATCAAAAGTAGCCTTGTGTGTCAAAGTCAAACCTATTTACTGTTTGACTATTTACACAGTTATAAATCGCCATTAATTTCGCAACAATTTATTATTAAATATTTTGATCTACGGTGCTTAAAAAATATCATTTTGAAGAAATCGTTAAGTTCAACGCAATTTCCTCAATAATTTTAGAAGAAAATACTTGGACTATGATTTAAAAAATACATCTAGAGTTACGAACAGAGGCACATGAAATAAAAAATAATCTGAAATTATCGGCAGTGATATCTGGTAAGAACAAAACTTAACCCGGTTTTATCTGACGATGTACTTGGCACCTACGTATTTCATGATTTGTAATTGAATATTCCCTATATTCTCTTGTACATATGTACATACGAGTATTATACGGATGTTCTATTTTTTTTATTGTATTTCATTTATTTATTTATTTATTTCGAAAAATGGATGCAACATTTTTTCTATTTACAAAATGCAAACTGTCATTACTATAGTGTTTTATAAGAACTAAAAACGTGGTGGCTACAACATATTAAGATGATATTAACAGGAAATACATATTAATAGGATAACGTGTCCTACTGGCTCTACTGAAAAATACACACGTGTAATGCTGGTGTCATGGTGTAACTGCAGCAGCTGTTATTCTATTCTCCATACATTTAGCTGTCTAGTCACGCGCCAGATGGCTTTAGCCAAACCTTTTTCGTGTTCCGATAGAAAATTGTTATTTATATGTGATTTTTCGGTGGCGCAAAGTTTAATTAAAAACGTTTTGTAGATTTAAGATTTATGTTGTGGGTTACCTACATTTTCAGTGTCTCGTCGTTCCCATCGACAACAATGAACTATCAAGCTATCAACGAAAAAAGAAGTTAAAAAATAATAATTACACTGGCGGACAAAATTTAAAAATGTCGTGTCTTTTGGATAGGACCCTTCAATTTCCATTTATTGTTGTTACTGTTGTTATATGTTCAAACTGAATTTGAAGTTAAGAAAAAATATCCACCGTGTAGATTTTGCGTAAAAGACCATTTTGAGTGACAAAAAGGGATTATTCTACCTATATCCACCGGAGACGATTCTGGGACATGCTGGTAGGGTAATAGTAATGCGTCATGCGCATCATTGAGAAGTTTTTTCCATGTTTTTTTTTAAATACTGAAGCCAAATTTCATACAAGAAAATGGATCTGAGTCACATATACAGAGAAAAATGGACTACAAGTGACAAAAGTCACGTTTCGTGTTATTTTATCGGGCTTCATGGCTCTAAAAGCTGACGCTATGGCGATATCCTTGAGGCATCCATGTCTAGAGATATAAGTTCTAATGTTTTTTAATATGTTGAATGCGAAGTTCATATGAGAAAGTGAATGGCAGTTACAGGTGCAGAGGAAAACGGGCTACAGACACCAATCTGACAAGAAATTCGTTTCATGGCATTTTATTAGGTCTCTGGAAGCTGTCGGTATTGTGATATATCCATGAGAAATTCCTGACACACCCCGTGTCAGGGAATTTCATCATGTCAGGATCATTTTTAATGTTCCTCGATATATTAAAACCGGATTTTACAAAGGTTTAGTTGTGTTAGTGCGATATTCATTATGTATCTTTCTCCCAATGTGTCCGCTGCAATGATCCATGACATGTTGCATCCACATTCCGCAGAAAGAAATATATTCAAGTTAGAACGTATATCTGCGTCAGGATTCCGAAGTAGATCGCTTAGCACATGAGATGAGATGCTCAGAATTAGGTTTGTTTTGCAGCTGACAAAGTCTTAAAGTTGACGCTATAGTACTACTGCACTGCCTAGAAATGACGAAGAAGAAAATAAGAAAAAAAGAAAAAAGAATGAAAGTGAAAAAAAGAATGTTTCCGTGTTTTAGACCCGACCTATCATTCCTTATAAATTCTGATATCCAAGGGTCTATGAATGTGACGTATGGTATGAGTAAACAAAAGAATTTCTCCCACTTCTCACCAATCCCGATGGTGGACATCTTGTTGCGGTCTTGAGGCTTAATCTTGAAAAAATTGATTGAAAATTAAAATCAAAATATAGACAGACAGACAGGCAGATTGACAGAAATGACACGAAGTAAATAACACGAAACGTGATTTGTGTCACTTTTAGTCCATTTTCGTCTTCATCTGTGTCTCAGATACATTTTCTTGTATGAAATTTGACTTCAACATATCAAAAAAAAAAAAAACAATGGAAAAAACTTCTCAATTTGCATGGTGCATTTTTTGCATGGAAATTTACACATTATACAGGGTCGATAATAATCAAAAACGTAGCGACAAGAACACGTTTATTACATTATATTCTCTCATTAAAATGATTTCGGTTCTTTGGTTTATTTTTTTTTTGTATGTCCACCCCATTCCCATAATTATGTTCACCAGTAGTTTCGACGCGGTGCTTCAAATTATAAATGGTCTTTCGCTGACTTACAAATGTGCGCAATTTGCTTTTTTGACATTCCTTCGTTAAAAGTCGAATGCAATTTTCCTTTCTGCCGTACGCCTTCACGCCTATTAGTTAAAATTACAAATAACTTAAATTGTCATTATTTCTAGATAATGTTAACAGTTTTTAATTCCATAAAATTTGTTTTTCCAATGCCTACTGAAATTGAGGGTCGCGTAGAAATTACACCCGATGGGCATGGGGGTGGACAAAACTCGTAAAACGTTTAAAACGGGGTTGAGTTCGGACAGAGCAGTGAGAAAAGTTAAAAAAAAACTTGAGGTGAATTTATTTTAAAAAACTAAAAATACAAGTGTTAGTTTTTGTTTATAGACCGGATAATGTGTAAATTTCAACTCTCAAAAAAATGCTTAACCAGAAAAAACGTGAAATAAAATTCCAACCAAAAAATAAAACCGTATCAATGTAACCAAGTGTTAAAAATTTTGCTACCGAAATTTGATGTTGAGTAGTGTGTACAATGCCTAAGGGCCTTAATCCAAAACTGAAAAAATGTCTAGAGATATTGATGTTACCTTAGTAACGAACATATTGAAGAAAAAAATTGCGGAAATTTCACTCATAAAACTTTTTGATTTTTTGCATGACTTCATTATACCCCGTATATAATAAACCTATGGTCCTACGATAATATACGCCATGCAGCTTAATCGAAAAAACTAGCTCTTAAAATTTGCAAGCTGCGTTCAAAAATTTGCATTCCTGTTAAAAATATTGAACTTTAAATTTTGCCTAAAAGTCTCTATATGTAAGTTCGAGTGGCCAGCAGCTTAGATAGAATAATCTACTATTTTTGTCACTCAAAATCGTCTTTTACGCAAAATTTACACGGTGGACGTGTTTCTTAATAATATCAAATTCAGTTTCTGCATGCAAAAATACATGGGTATTGAAATGTTCTACCTAAAAGACATTTTGTCGGCCAGTGTTCATCATTCATACACTGTAAAAATTTGTTCTGAAACTCCACGTGCAATTGAAAATAAATTCTGACATACATTTTGCAAGTCTATCATCATAAGTAATAATAATCAATTATATCGTAGTGTACACATATGCTAAAGACTAATATAATAAATATAGAACCCGTAAATAGTATATTCAAGCCAAAAAAATACAGTCTAACCAAAAAATATTAAATCGTTCAAATTCTAAAGCAATTTTTCATTTTAGAAAATTACCAGCCGGTTTAAAATTTTTCACGAGATAATGGTCTAAGTGAGATCACTAATATGTAGTAATAAGTTTTATAAAGTGAAGAATTGTTGTATTTATGATGACTATTCCGTCAATTTTACATTTAGACATTCTGTCCACCACATTCTTTGATGTAATATATAAAATCAATCTAAATGGCAGTGTTTCAGATTTACGAGTATATATTATTTTTAAACGTCAAACATAAATCGGACATCCATAAATTCATGAATTGAACGTTCTATTCATGAATCGCGTGAAGTTCATGGAATATGAAAGTTTTTTTACATTATCTTAACAAATTTTTATTTTAAATTTTTATTTTTACATATATAATAGAAATAAATGTATTTTTAAAGTACAATGTTTATTCAAAATAAACAGTAAAATGATATAAGTACTTAATTAAAAAAATACTGAAGAAAAAGAGGCAAAAAAAAATAAAGACATTTCATTGACATACGCCACGTGTAAGATAATGGAAGAGAATATAGAATGTTATAGAGCCATCTAAAAAAACGTCATCAAAGTTGGCCGAGAAAAAAAAGAGGTGTTAATCGAATTTACAACCTTATTTACTTGTCAATACTTTCACATCATATGACAGCCATTGTCTATTTTACAAATTGTGACAGTCACTTGTCAAAAGTTTGACATAACCGAAAAGCTTAGACATGACCGCTATTTCCATCTCACTCGTTCATAGCCAGAGTTGATGACGTTTTTTTTTGGATGTCTATATAATTAGAATATCTAGAAGAAGCAGAAAAAAAAACTGTTAATAATACTGATATGGAAGGCAAATTTTCCCTCATGGTGAACCTTCATCTCATGAAATATTTAGCTCCATTGCAAAAGGAAACTCTTTTCGTATGACAAAGGCTGCAGAAAAACAAAAGTGATGAGAACAACTAATGCCTCTATAGTTTGTAATGAAGAATATCACCTTAGTAAAGAAGAATAGCTTCGGATATTTCAAAAATTGAGACTACAAGTCATGTGGAAAATTGGTAAATTGGCATGTTCGAATATACTGCAAACAGCATGCGCTTTCAAAATCGCGTATCACCTTCGCATTCGCCATTTTTTAAAAATCTGTAAACTACCACAATCTCATCAGAAAATACATTCTCTTAAAACAAATAAGAAATGAAACCATTCAGTAATTCATAATGATAGATATATATTGTGATATATTTTGATATGACTACTGTATACGTCAAATCGATCATCGCATGAATCGAATGATTTTTTTTTACACTAAAAGAAGTAAACAAATGTCAACAAAACCTAAAATTGAACGTGAACGTAAAAATAGACAGTTATATTACTACAATATAGTCTCACGCACACATGCAGTTAGGTGCAGCTTTTCTACATTTATTGATTTTCCGTGCCATTTTCCGTCTATAAATAATTTTTACGTTAGACAGTTGCATGTTATAATTTGTGGAAAACAAAAAGGCAGATCTGTGCACAAAAGTTATTTTTAAGCTATTATTAGGATAATTCATATTTTTATCTGCATTAACATATTTTTATCGACATTAAAACTCACCCCTTTTAAAATTTATGTAAGACACAGCTTAGAACTCAAATTAAAATATTTTATAAGGCAAGCCATTATCAGTGGCGTTTGAAATTCTAAGTTCACAAGTAGCCTACAAGTGTTAAAAACCTAATTAGTGCCTTTAAAAGTAAAATGGTTTCTTTCTCAAGCTGAATAATTCAAAGGATTTTCTAAATTTAGTTTAGATTTTCTTAATTTTCAAAAGTTATAGATAAATAACACAGCCCCACAAAAAAAATGTCAAGACCCAGAGGGTAAACCCCCCTACCCCACCGTTTTTTGGGGTGGCTGAAATCGAATATGACCAAAAAAAAAATTTAACTAGCCATTTTCCCGTTACCACCCCCATACACCCCCTTCTTCATACAAAGTCGAGTAGAACGTGTATTCCTATGTTTTCTGGGCCACTAAGAACGAAGAAGGCTACCAAAAATAAATTAGACCCCTCGTTACCCCCTAGCGTCACTTTATCACCCCCATACACCTCCTTCTTGGAGTTGAAATGTCAATTCTCATACAAAGTTGAGTGGGGAGTGTATTCCTATGTTTTTTGGGCCACTAAAAACGAAGAAGACTACCAAAAACAAATTGGACCTCGGCGTCACCCCCTAGCGCCAACTTATCACTCCCATACACCCCTACAAGGGGGTTGAAATGTCAATTCTCATACAAACTCAAGTGGGGCGAGTATTCCTACATTTTCCGGGTCACTATAATTGAATACGACCTTAAAAAATGTTTTTTAACTCTCTGGTACCTGCTCTCAAAGTGGTTTTAATGGCATATTTATGGGAAATTAGACATGATGGGTATCCTGAGGTTTTGAGGGGTTCTGTTGCCGATTTCCAGGTCCAATGTATGTACCCATTTCAACGGCTCTTCGAATGGGGAGAGGGGAGATTCTATTTTTCGTGGAACATTCGAATAGGCGGGTAGCATGGTGTTTTGATGAGCCGGCAACAAAAATGAGCATAGAATATCTTCCACTCACACTCGCCTCCTTGGACTGCCATAGTCATATCCACCCCTCCTCTATGCCACTTCTCCCCTTCCTCCTTCCCTCCAGCCTCAAGTAATTTTTATAGACAACTTTTCTAGTTGTCTTGCATACTTATATTTGCAAGACAACTTGCAAGGAGGACTTGCATACTTAGATTTTTCTCTGACCAAGACTAAACTTAACAAAGGATAAACTTAAAACAAGTCAAACCAAGAATAAACATAAAACTTTCTTCACTCCTTCGAACCTTCTGTTACTGCACCCCACAGCCCACCTCTACCCTACTGGGAAGGACTTTGAGTACCTTTGAGTTTTTTGTGAGCTTACAACTAAGAATGAGCCTCAAATTTTGTTTACCCCCTCTAACCATTTGACACGGTGAGCTCCTCCCCTCCCACCTCCACCTCTTCCTCCTCCATCCTTCCTCGGGTATAGGCCACCTTTGCCTACAACTGCTCGGCGCCATGTTTCAACAAACTCGAATTACTATGGCAACGGCTCAAGTCGATGGCTCGGCTCGGCTTAACTTAAGTCCAAGGTTTCATTAAGACGGACGTTTCGACTTAAATCCAGACTCGAGTCCAGACTTATGTCCAAACTTAAAACGAAACCTTCGACTTACGTTAAGCCGAGCCGAGCCTATCGACTTGATACGATATTATGTGTCGTATTCAATTACAGTGACCCGGAAATGTAGAAATACTCACCCACTCGACTTTGTATGAGAACTGACATTTCAACCCCCTTAAGGGGGTGTATGGGGGTGATAAGTTGGCGCTAGGGTGTGATGCCGGGGTCCAATTTGTTTTTGGTAGTCTTCTTCGTTTTTAGTGGCCCAGAAAACATAGGAATACACGCCCCACTCAACTTTGTATGAGAATTGATATTTCAACTCCAAGAAGGAGGTGTATGGGGGTGATAAAGTGACGCTAGAGGGTAACGAGGGGGTCTAATTTATTTTTGGTAGCCTTCTTCGTTCTTAGTGGCCCAGAAAACATGGGAATACACACCCTACTCGACTTTGAATGAAGAATGGGTGTATGGGGGTGGTAACGGGGAAATGGCTAGTTAATTTTTTTTATGGTCACATTTGGTTTCAGCGACCCCAAAAACGGCGGGGGTAGGGGGGTCTACCCTCTGGGTTTTGACTTTTTTTTTGTGGGGCTGTGTAATCGACTTATTTTATTTCTTTAGTTTCTTCTTGGCATACACTAAACATGGAAAAAAATAGTTTTGTATTAATTTTAAAATACCCTTGAAAACAGTTAGTTAGTTAACATTTTTCAAATAATCTTTAAGAGCAACGTCCAAATCAGCACTAAAGTTCATTAATCCGGGGAAAATTCCGCAATAGAGAGGAAGACGTGGACTCATCATGAGTGTATCACGCCCCAACTCAAGTTCAAACGCCACCACAAAAAAAGCACACAATTAATTATAATGCGTAAAATGCCTCACTTTTTCATTGTGCAGTTCAATGTTTCTTCGACACGCTGTGTCTAGCTGAGCTACAACGTTTACTCTTCCAAAAAGCATATATTGCACAACATTTTTCGAACGACAACTAGCTGAAATATGTGGCGTGTTTTTAAATAGCGTGAACAGCAGTTCGTGCTAGTTAGTTGATCGAGCAATTAACTTGGATAGCAATAGCATGCACTTGGAATGCAACCTGCTGGATCTTATATCAGCGGAGTCTAGGGAACGTACCCATACTACGTGACCCGTTCAGGGGGAGAAGGGGGTCTTCAAAATACCACGCTTGGTCACAAGGGCGGGGGGCTTAGGTTTGCGTCACGTAGTCAATATCCTCTACGGAAATCCCCGCGTTTTCGGCCTATATTCAAATATGGCGCTCAGCGTTTAGCGCTTTTTAAACTCACAGGTGGCAACACTGACGCACATATGCCGCACATAAGAGCCAAATCGTTTTTTTTTAACTTTCTGTTTGCAAAAAATGATTTAAAACCATATTTATGAAGTACTACATGAACATTAGAGGGGGAGGGGGGTCTTGGCATTTACTACGGGTGGTCACCGAGAGGGGGGGGGGGGTAAAAAAATTGTAAAAAAATGGGTCACGTAGTATGGGTACGTTCCCCTATATGAAAGTATAGACCGCCTCAATCCCGCCACCTAAAATTAGGTTTACGCCATTTTTAAGGTAAAAATGAACAAAGCGCCTACAGGACCGCGGCTTGCAAACTTTCGGGATATTTGATACATAACTATAGTCACAGTTTAAAAAATGTTTTTTCGCAAATTAGGTACGATGGCTATAGGGATTGCAATCCGGCACCAATTTCGATCCGGTCGGATCCGGCCGAGTTTCCATCGATCAAGATGATCAAGTGAATATTACAAAGTATATATAAAAAAAAAAACGTTTATTTCTTATGACATCAACTTTATTTACACTGTTATAATTAATCAACATTTATGTATGATTCAGCAATAAAAATTTAGTGGATATAGCGTAACTAGTTAGATTGTAATTGTTATATTAGTTCAGTAATAATTAGAAATGACGGGCGGTTAAGTTCAGTTTCACTTACTAGATTTCACAAATAACAACATCAATGATATCTTGTAACGTAACTTACATTACATTATAAATCCATAAAAAAATGTCGTCAAATCTGGCTCTGAACGGGAGATGTGGAAATAGCGGTTATGTTGAAGCTCAAAATGAAACTTTGTTGTTGTCAAACATTTGACAAGTAGCTGTCAGAATTGTAAAATAACTAATGACTGTCACATAATGTAACAGCCTTGACAATTCAATAAAGTTATAAGATTAAAAACAGAAATACGTCTTTTTTTGCTCGTCCAACTTTGATGACTTTTTTTGGATGGCTCGTTATAGGTAACTTATATTAATTCTAACTAAAATCAAGCTTATCAGCTGAGATCACAATAATTAGGTAATTTCGGGACGTCGTCAGGCAGTTTCATTCTTATAATTATGACAGTCGCCAAAAATCTGTTTAATCAATGGCACAATTGTCACAATAATGAGTGGATAAACTTCTTTTTTAACATACTTACTTTAAATTATTATTTTAAGTAAAACGATCATAAAAAAATCATTTGGTTTTGAATAAATTATCTTAGAAAACAAATAGTGTTAATTTTATCATCTTCCAGTCGACTTCTTACAGAGCTACAAATGTGAGCGGCTGAGAAGGCACTTTCTGCTTCTACTCGTACACTAGTCGGTTTTCTTGTCAACAAATTCATGTTTCATGTATTTTTTTATTTACCGGATCCAGTGACCGGATCCGGCAAATTGGTGCCGGATGGATATCTTATGATTCCGGATCCGCCGGATTACCGGATCCGATTTTCCGGATTGCAATCCCTAGATGATTAGCTCGGATGGGGCGCAGTTTAGGATACCGTAAATACGGTATATTAGGATACCGTAAAATTATACGGTAAAAAGTATTATTTTATCCTCAAAAATACGCCCTTAAAATCCATATTTGAATTGTGAATTTTGAAACTATAACACTTGTGTTCTCACAAACGAATCGCTATAGACCATAAGTATTATCTATTTTTGAAATTATCTGTTACTAGAGAATCCAAAAATTTAAAAAATATAGGGTATTCTATTTAAAAAAAATATCGAAGAATTCTTGTACAAAAAAGTGGTGATGTCATTGCTACTTTTAATTATATGTAAGATGTGCAATTGAAAATAAAAATTGACTGAGTGTTCAAGGATTTTTCTAACAATTTTTAATTTGGAAAATATTAAATTTATATAAACGTTTACGTCCTCACACTGCATATAAAAAACTACGAGGTGCGTAAATTAAGTAATGAGACTAACAACGTAGCGCCCTATCTAGCAACACTGCGGAGACGGGACTTGGAAAGGCGGTAGATTCCAATTACACTTGTACCTTCAGTACAAGTTTTACCTTGATACAGTCATTTGTTTGTTCTTTATGACTGTTTTCGTAAACCGGTTTTTTTTTGTGCGCTTTAAAGATTTAAAGAGTGACATTAATTTTGAGCAACGGTGTGCTCTCAGGTTTTGCTTCAGACTAGGAAACAGCGCAACGGATATTTTTGCAAAACTTACGCACACACCTACGCCTTTTACAACACGTCTACGGAGACAGTGTTTTTTCAAGGGCCCAGGTTTTAAGAGCGGTGGTTTAAGGCATTCTCAGAAGGAAAAGAGTCTACTGAAGATGAACCACACAGCGGAAGGCCTTCATCTTCAAGAACCGATGAAAATGTCGATAGAATACGGGATCTTGTGCGTTCAGATCATCGGTTGATGACAAGAATGATCGGGGAAGAGTTACATTTGAATCACACCACTGTTCATTAGATTTTGACTAACGAATTGGGGATGAGAAAAATCTGCGCAAAAATGATTCAAAAAAAAACTTTGGCAGGAACAAAAGGACATCAGGAGAGAAAGGAGTCTTGCCTTTTTGGAATCGATTGAAAATGATCCCCATTTTATGGAACGTGTCGTTACTGGAGATGAGACTTGGATGTTTGAGTACGACCCGGGAACCAAGCGCCAAAGCATAGAATAGAACACTTCAAGCTCTCGAAGACCCAAAAAAGCAAGAGTGAGCAAGTCGAAGATCAAATGCATGCTGATTTGCATTTTTGATAGCCAGGAAATTGTTCACAAAGAGTTTGTGCCTCCAGACCAAACAGCAAATTAACACTTTTACAGAGAGGATCTTGAAAAACTTCGAAAATGGTCATGCATGTGAGACCAAACATTAAGAACTACTGGCTGTTGCATCTTCTGTTGGATGTTGTCTCTTCCCGAAGATTGAAAAATCACCTCAAGAGACGTCATTTTGGGACCGTAAAAAACATTCAAAAGGTTGTAACCGACCAACTGAAGTATATGATATTCCAGTATATGAGTTCCAGCACTGCTATGAGGAATGGAAGAACCGTCTCCAGCGCTGTGTGGCTTCTCAAGGAAGTTATTTTAATGGATACTGAATTGGGATTCTATTCGAATAAAAAAAAATCAGTTTCATTACTTAATTTACACACCTCGTATGTTCATGGTGAACATTAAAACTGAATTGCATCGATTATATCCTGATGTATACCAATTCATAATCATAACAAACTTATCATCGGACGAAAAAATCCAAACCATTAAATAATAAATTAATAACCGTCAAGTCATTTTTATTGTACGAGTATTCACACCTAATTTTGATTCACTGTAGAGGTCAAACAACTGACTGGACTCTTGTGATCTGCCGATTATTTACCCATTCTGCTACTACTGCAGTACTTCAGACAACACAATACATTTTCAAGCAAGATTAGTAATAATCACTGTATTCCTACATACAGGCGACTCCGATAAATTATTATTCATAATTTAGCAGCTTATGCATACACTGCAGTTCGATCCAATTACACCCGTTGTATTACCGATTTAATTAAAATTTATGATCTCTATTTCAACATTAGGCGGGTACTGAATGTGTGCATTTGCCATCTCTGTTAATGAAAAGAAGTTTAAGTAAATATGCCTATCGGTAATTAACAAGGAAATATACTCGTACATTTATACAATATACAGGGTTAATATCAACTAACTCACCATTACAAGTTTAAATGTGTATTTAAAATGTAAATAATAGTGTTCTAATTCACCAGCACCATTAAAGAATCGTATAAACTGCCTGTCAAAATTAGCCTAACACTATTTAGATTAGCGCCATTTGCGTTCTATTGGAGTTAGACACTTGCAGTTTTTAATTTTCGATAGCTTGTAAGGTTGGTTTTAATGCCCTGAAGTAGCTACGTTGTGACTTAAATGGTTCGGTTAGACGGTTCGCCGTCCACACCCCAAAAAGCAACCCCATGTCGAAATTTAAATTAGCAAAATTTTGACAGCAAATTCAGAGACCTACAGGATCGACTAAGAAGGAAGCTGTGGGGTCAAAATTAGACTTCCTCAATAAGTTCTGCGTATTTGGTAGCTGTCCCATCTCTTCAACCCATTTCCAGACCCCCCTAAGTGTATTTACGCAGTGTTTTGCGTGGTTTGACCTCTTTTAGGCGAATCCATCGATCCTAATGCTGCTTAATAAATTGGTGTGGAGTGCCACAACGCACTTTCACCACAAAAATAGTTATTTTTATTGATATGCCTAAATATAGTCATGAAATATGTAAATATTTAATCAGTGAGTAATATATCCATAGAAACACTGAACTAAGAAGTACCTAAGAGTCATTATAAACTTATTTCCAACTGATATGAGAGCAACAGAAACAGTCACGAAATAGGCAAATCATGTTTATATTATGTTATTTCTAACTCTCTTTAAGAAAACTTAAGGTAACGTTTAAAAGTAAATTATTTGTTTCCTAACTGTTGTATAAAACTAAACAAAAATGATTATGGCTTATAGCCTTGCTAAACACAATAAACTGATACAATCATATTTAACTACTAAAGTCTATTGCATCACTGTGCAATAGAATTTTGTTCATATCAGGTCATAGTAACCCCAAAAGTCCATTTAGAGCGATCGCAAAATATGTTTGAGACGAGGAGAACTTCTATTTGCGATTTATGACTAAATAGTTCACCCTCGAATGTTATAGTTCACCCACAAAAGTTATAGTTCACCCTCGAAACCAAACCCGCGAGTTTTATACAGATCTGCGAATTAAGGGTGATAGTTGAAACTAATCGGACCCCAAAAATGTGCCATATGAATATTCTAAGATTTCAAATCATTTTTGTAGGACCCTTTTATGTAGATTTTTGGCATTTTTTGGAGTAGTTGTAGAAAAAAATCTGTTTTTCTGCTGTTTTCGATCACAAGGGGCGGAAACTACGTAGAAACTCATATTTTAACTTAAAAAAATGCCTGTTTCATCTCGAAAAAAATTGACCAAAGAAAAACTTCTACAAAAATGTTAGAGCTACGTCGATTATAGATCATCGATATTTGTTCAGGTCCAAAGCGTATCAAGCAAGTTGAGGACGAATATTAAACTCTAAACATTAATTTGAATGTGCGGTTACATAATTTTTGTGTATGGAAAAGACTGGATTTCCATTGTGAACATTGATTTCTATTCAGTACAATACATCGTTTCTCCATTTTCTAGTTGTTGTTAAATACATTTTTAACTGAAGAGTTTCTGTTAAGATCTGTTCGATGTCTGATAAATCAGAAGAACAAAAAATCTTAACATCTCTGAACAAAAAGCGGTATCGTATAAAAGAGATATCGTATATCTGTAAGCCTTTAGTGTTCAGTCCATTCGGAACTGTAAGTTCTGCCAATGTGAAAATCACCAAATTTTTGTTTTAAAAATCCTCAATTGTTTTCTATTTTATGCGCACATTTTGTCATATTTATTGTGTAAATTTGTACCCTTAACATCCTGATAAAACAAGTGATATTCTAGAGAATTACAAAACTTTTCGTTGATCTTGACTTTCACTTCTACTTTATTCCGATCAGATACACCTTAAATTTCTTCAATAAAAAGTATTCCTTGCTATTATTTTGTTTCTCAACTTTTAACGTAGCAAAAACCATAAAGTGATATTTGGAAATAACTTCGAATACAGTATTAAGTATTTTTTTAGAAGATTTATTCCTTTCAAATTTTTTAGAGGGTCCGCCTATGAAACAGATTTTTTAGATTAAAATATACGTTCCTACATATTGCCAGTAATCAAAAACTAAACATTTTTGAAAAAAAGCAGAATTTCTCTAAAATACCAAAAAAACTCCAAAAAATTTACATAAAAGGGTTTTCTTAATTCTCAGATCGAAATAAAAATCGCAGGTTTGATTTCGAGGGTGAACTCTAATACAGCTTTATTTAGTGAAAAAAAAACGCAAAAAAATGCAAAATGATGTCTCCTATATTCAAGCATATTTTGCGATCTTCTTTTAAATGGACTTTGGGGTTGTTATAACCTACTGAATTGAGGACAACAGGTCCCACCCCAAGGACAAGACATGACCAATATTTTGGTAAACAGTATTGATAATCACTAGCGCATTCGCCATATTTTCAAGTAATAGGTAAAAAACAAACCAACTATATTAAATGCGGTAGTATCCTCCATATGACAATAAGTGGAGCCCTATTCCAGGGTTGAGACGTGTGGGGGGAACACAAGCCCCGACTACTTAAACAGGAATGCATTTTGAAAAATAAAGAATTACTTTGTTTAATTCATGACACAAAATATATGCCTATTTATTTTAAAGACGAATAAAATTCGTTAGGCTAGTCAATAGTATTTAAATTATGTACTTTAACTTACATATTATTCATAATTTTACCGCTATTCAGTAACAACACGACTGAGGGCATATAAACTGTAAACCTATTCTGGAATTACGAATCAGAAGACTCGACACTATACAGCATTTATTAAATTACATTTTTAGTTATTTAAAGAAAGAAATGCCTCGTTTAGATTATGTACATACAATGTTTTGTGTTTATAGTCCACCACTATGCATTTGGCCACATTTTTTTTACTTTAAGCAGACATATACCGAACAAAGGGAGACGATCACCAGGCAAACCCTACGAACGACTAAACTACGATGTAAAAGAGCTTATGTCCTCGCTTTGACCTCCGCTTGGTCATCGGTTTGTCAATATGCTTCGTCTAGTTCTGTGGTTACAGAGTTATTCATTTCACAGGATCCGGCACAATTCTGAAATTTGTATAATATTTTTATTCATGCGTTGATTTGAAAATAATAACGACGTATCACATTATTGCCTGGCAGGAAAAAATAGCTGGTGATTGTATATTTTTATGCACACTAGAGGGCGATACTTTACACATCAGCAGCTACACTATTGATATGTATAGTCCTTCTATAGAGACATCCAAAAAAAACGTCATCAACTCTATGGCTATGAACGAGAGAGATGGAAATAGCGGTCATGTCTAAGGTTTTCGGTTATGTCAAACTTTTGACAAGTGACTTACACAATTTGTAATATAAACAATGGCTGTCATATACTGTGACAGTCTTGACAAGTAAATGAGGTTATAAATTCGATTAAGAACAGAAATACGTCTTTTTCTTCTCGACCAACTTTGATGACGTTTTTTTTTGGATGTCTCTATATTTTTAATAAAAAATGATAAGTACGCCTGGGGAACAAAAAAAGCGATGCAACTTTATGATTCCATGGGCGTGCATATATCTTTTATAAATTCGAAAATTGTGAAATAATTTTTTTCATTCAAATCAATATAGGAGATTAAAATTAGCCTGCATACAAAACTCTTACTATTTGTAATATAATTTGCTGTAAATAATGCTCATTTAGCCAGACAATCTCAAAAAATTGTCTGTTTTAATAAACCTAGCTGAAATACACGTCACTGGCGTCTTAAACAAGAATTTCTAATGTCGTAAATCATTTTAACGATATCGTAAAAATTTTATGGCACAGTGGACCGAATAACTATTTAGGCAATGTATTATATGCAAAGCACAATAGTCTATTGGATCGTTGTGTGGTTGGCCGGTGTGTAGTCTAATGGAGCACCGGCCAGCGATTTCCAGCCAGACAGCGAAGCGTTGCCGGCTCTTCAAAATTTTCTTAAGTATAGTAATATACATAGAGTTGTTTTAATTTATAATTATTTTTTTCCAGCAATTTTAAACGCTTTATTTTAATGCTAACTAATAAATTTATATCTATGTATTTTTTAAAATATCTCCAAACTAGCTTTCTAAGAACGTCACGAACTAACAGTTTACTGAAGTATGAAGTATACTTGTATAGTGAGCTTAGCAATTTTAGAAAATATATCTGACAACCTTGCTTTTTTTCTACCTATTTTCAATTTAGAATGGAAATTGTATAAGTGTGATGATATAGCTGGCAGCTAGCCAGGAGAATATTTTTCTGGCAGACTACAAGTCGATACACTCCTTCGTTGTCTTGATTTTGCGGTAGTATATAGTATAGTTAATATATAGATATGTTATTATCTATATATTGTTCCATGCACCAATATGCCGATGCCACACAAACTTACTATTCCTTTGATTTTAATGACCTCGTCGACGCTGTTGAAAAAGTTAAATTAGATCTAGGTACAATAGCTGCTTACGATTTGCACGAAAACCTCAGTTAAATTTTTCCTCAGTTCGTGTCAAATCATAAGCAGCTAATATTGACAATCTCTAAGGCACATAACCTCACATTGAATGAAATTAAAAGTGAACTGCTTGTGTTTGGTACAAATAGGGATAATATTCAGTAGCCCTCTCTTTAACATTGTCAATAATGAATTGTTCTTAAATCCAAACTATTTTTGTAGAAATCTAGGGTTACATGTTGATGTAAATCGGTTTTCTACACATCTGAACAATTTAATACAATAATTGTATGGTAAATCGAAGTCCCTTTATATAGGTATTCCCAATGAATATCTCGACACAGACTTATGTACACATTAATTCTGAGTAAACTTTCATAATATGATGTTGAAGAATTACAGTTTACCTACACTCAGAGAACGAGTCGAAACGTTTATATTAAATAAAAGAATTTATTAAACTACATATGGTGTAGTCCATGCCAACTGGACATGGCCAAAAAAATTATCGCTCAAACTTCAGGAATATGTTCGTCTATGTGTGCCCTAATCTCAAAAATTTTTTAGCCCATTTGGGCACTCCGTTCCAGAGTTATGATTTTTTAAATATTGGAACAAACGCGAATTTTGAAAATCGTGATTATTTCTACTCTGGTCAAATACAACAAATCGAGATTTCCATACATATTCTTTGCAGAAATTTCCCGTTCTTTCCAATGAAAATATCTAAAAAAAGAATTGGTCCATTTTCGACCATTTTTTTTGGACTTTAATTTTTAAATTGGCCAAAAATGACCTTAGCCCCAAACGGATCGTCTTCTAACATGGCGCATTCGATTCCCCGTCCAAAAAACTACGCGCAACCAAGTTTTTAGGATGGACTGTCTCAATGGAAGGTCTCAAATTTCCCAGATACCATCATTTAATCATTTCTGGACGAAAAATCGATTTTTACAAAATGGGTATTTCGCAGCGCTTTTATCGCGGGAAAATGTTAGGATTGATCGCATTGTAAATATTTGCGACAAATTTCGAATTATGCATGGGAACAAGGGCAGGAAAATGTATGAAAAAAAAATTGAAAAAAAACCGATTTTGAAGGAGAAATGGATTTATTGAACCAGGATTTTTTCTTCATCATTTTAATCATTTAAGAAAAAATGTATAAGAATATATAGGTTTAATAATTAATTATTATTTTATTTTTTATAACAGTTCTATCTCTTATGTTAAAACTGAATATTAAGTGTAAGAGCAACATTGTTGAACTCCGTCATACCAGTTACTTTAGGTATATTAATTATATTTAGCATATATTAATCATAAATAAAAAACATTATTATAATACCGCACTGATGAGGTCTAATAAGGTCGAAATTCATATCTCTGGTTTCTGATAGTGACGATGAGGGGAATTATTTTCGGTCCATGACTTTAACGGGATTTCCGTTGAGAGTACTTCGGAAGGGACATCGGTAGCTGAAGAAGCTAAATTTATTAGATGTACCAAAACGTGTCCTACACAAACTAACTAACAATGTGACAATGTGACAACGTAACAATGTAACAATGTGACAAACCGACTAACAAGGTGATTTGTAGTGTTCTACTCCCATTGCTATACTTACGTATCACTAGTAGTGATGTAACGAATGTTCGCATTCGCGAATATTCGCATCTTTTTTTGCCATTCGCATTCGCATTCGTATTCGCAAGAAACGATGCGAATATTTGGCGAATGTATTTGACAAACAAAAAGGGAAATTATATATGGATTGGATGGATATGGAATGATAATACAACTGATATGATTTATAATTTTTTATTTACTTATACTATTTGAATAAAAAATGATTATGGAACCGCCTTGAACCAAAAATTTTTCTTGTTAATACAGTTCAAACACGTTCCAAAACATTGCATTTTCTTGTTAACCGGTGGCGTTATTCTTCCAGCGTGTTGAACCACATTTAGAAACATGCGGGACTTGCCTGTGGAAAAATGCCACAGATTGTAAGGTTAGGTATATAATTCATCAGTTTCCAGTTTTTGTCAAATGTTTTTTTATTTTATGGTAATTTTTACCATAAACATTGAAAATTGACCCCGATTATGCCGGTATTGTAAAAATACAAATAGAGGATCTGTTAATATAAGATATATTAATAGAAGACTGGAATACTCGTTTTGGCTAAGCACATAGAACTGTAAACTTGATAAAAGATCCATTGGAATCAAAACCTTGTTTCCTTGACGTTTGGCCGTTTGAGGTTAACTCGACCGGTTTAAAAATATTCGTTTTCTTGAAATCAGAATTGCTGACGTCAACCTTTAAATACGGTTTGAAACGTACGTTGAATACGGTTAACAAGGAAAAACGAATTTAATATGACTAGCTTCATAGACAAAAGAAGAGACTAGCTTCGTTCATTCAACCTGTAACGGCTCGGCTATGTTCAGTTTAAACATGGCTGACACGAAATGTCAAACCTATATGGCATTTTGCGCGCGCTTTATTTGAAAGTCAACATTCGCATTCGCGAATATTGGATATGAATATTCGATCGATTCGAGATAAGAGAAATCTAACATTCGTTACATCACTAATCACTAGCTTTATGTCATTAATTGTTTGTTGCGCATACGATCGTGCATGATAATGGGAGAGCGTCGCGCGAGCTTAATGCGTCATTGGTCTGAATATTTAACGACAGAGGCAATTTATTTAAGACAGTTGAAAGTTGTTTTGCGAATTTAGAACAGTGAGTAAAGCCCGTCTTCGGGGCAACCGGCACACAGTCGGAAATTTATAGTCGCCCGCCTTGAATACTGATGCCGTATATGGATGGACCACTAAAATAAATGACTCTATCAAAACGCCCAAAATAAATGACACTCCAAAGAGCGCCCTAAAAAAGATTACATTTATTTTATATTTTATACAAGGCTCGGTTTCACTTAGGGATGTTTTTCGTGTATTAATAGATGGTATACCGTGGCGCTTTCCTTTCGTTTTTTTTTTGTGACGATATTTTTACGGAACGCTTAGGGTATAAAATATCGTCGAGAATGAAAGGCCGCGGTTCTCTGAATTTAATGTATGAGAAGGGACGCGGATGCAAAGTGCGTGAAATGTGCCCAAAAGTCAATTATTTAGTGAGTATACAGGATAACCCATTATTAGGGGTCCGGAAAGTGTGCTACCACGCAGAGTCGGCACTGTGGTATGATAATTAACAGGTAGGCAAATTTTAATAAAAGTAATTTATATTTTTTTTTTTTTAAAAGACAGCGCACGTTTGGAAAGAAGCCCGGTAGCGTTCGTATAGGCCGAAAGTATTGCCGAGGTTGCTACCAGAAAAAAAAATAGGACAAATTCCACATTCTAAAATTTCTAAGGTTGTGACTTATTGTGACGATTGCATAGGGAAGCCGCCTATGTGCCTTAACTGTTTCAATGATAAACATCTGCTTAACGCCTAACATAATATAAGAGAAAATTAACACATACCTACATAATATATATGTATCATAAATATTTTTACTCTATGTATATTTTAGGAATAATTTCTGTTTAGTTTTTAATATTTCTAAGCCTTATTTACTGATCTACCCGTGTTTCTAAAACTCCACATTTGAAATAAACCTAAATCTGTTATAATTCCATTGTAAAACGTGTATTTTTTATGCCACGAAAAAACTCTTATGTAAGACGTTATGTCCAAAGCCTTAGCAGACACTTTCTACAGGTATACTAATATGAATGGTATCAGCAGACACTGCCGACTGTTGGGTAAATATGTTCACTGGTGTCCAACAGACACCGGTGTCTGCCGTGGCGCACGTGGCAAGTATTCGGACAGACACCGGTGTCTGATGTGGCACTCAACCTGTTAAAGTATAAAAAGTATAAGGTCAGCTGTGATAAATAATTAAAATATGAAAACCATTTTTTTAAGCGCCTTGTAAAATACGTACTCGTGTATTTCTTGCCCGTGCATACATACGCCACTGCCCGTGTCTGGTAACGCGCACTGGACTATCCCGTGCGGGTTTTCAGGGAAGCCTGTACGCAGTTTAGCCATATACAGTAGCGACGATTCCGTAGCATTGTACGTTAGCTCGATGCGAGCGGATGGACGGTATAACGCCGAGTTTAAAATAATTTTATGTGTCGTGAGTGACTAACTAATTGTAAGTTACATACGTATTTTGCACCGTGTACGTGTTTATTTTAGAGTTCGTGTAGGGTATTTACATATTATTTAATTTGTGTGGATTTTTGCAATAATGGAACGAAAAATATGAGGATTTTACAACAGACGGCTCACATATTTTTGAAGGGCGTAGCCAGGGGGGGGGCGATCCCCCGAAGGGTCAAGTAAAAACAAAATACTCAATGGTTGCCGTTGCCTGTAGTGACCTTTTTTTTTGGCTTTTATGTTTAATCTCAGCCCCCCCCCCCAAGGCTCAATAAAAACCTCTCAGGGGATGGTTGCCTTGGTAGTGCCTTTTTTTGGCTTTTTGTTTCATTGAATCCGCATATGATTATTGTAGACGGTAGGGAAGACTTAGTTCGTTTCAAAATTTTCTGGTATTAGTTTAGAAAAGAGGAATTTTTTTGCCAAACATGTACCAGATTATCCATTGTCTAGTAGCCATACATTGTAAAACTATTTACAGAAAACTATAAACGTGTCATGGGAAATATCAAAAGGATATACGAATAAATTTCTGTGGCTGACGGGGACGAAACAATGGATTTTTTGGGGTAATAAGGTCGTTAAGGTTCTGATACGAATTTTAGGTATTTCAGATATTTCGCCCCAGATTTTGATAGCTAGTAAATGGGTTTTGCAACAACCAACGGTTAAAAGTATAGAAATAGTAATATCACGTGTATGTAAAAAAATAGATGTAATCTAGATGTAGATATAAAAAATAATAATGTACTGATGTTAGTGACAACAAACAACTGTTAGTGATACAAACAACTGTGCAAGATTCTTGAAAATAATGTCTGTGGTATGTCGTCCTCTGTCCATGCGAACTATTTTGAATTTGCACCTTTAACTTCAGTAGATGTGGAACAATAATTTTTCTTCTACAACCATATGTACAGACCAAATCGTTCACGTTTAACGAGAAGAAATGCAGAAAGACTACTGGTTGTGGCAACGTAGGCTCAAGCGATGAAAACAGTCGGTGTTTCTGAATGACACAAGCGATAAGCGATAGGTATATATGTACATTATTAACACATTTTTACTCATGTCTTTTTGTTCTCTCATATGTCCTTCCGTCAATGACGTGACGGATTACGAGTCCAACCCTGCGTTGTAGCACACTTTCCAGACCCTACTCATTATCATTATACATTTTAGAAGCCCATTCATTTTTAGATACCGTGCTTTCAAATAAATTCTCAATTAGGGTAGGCTGACATTTTGTTATAAAATTGACAATATCAAATTTCCAATAACAAATCAGCAGTGACATTTAAATTCCCATAACAACGGTTTAATCTGATCGGGACAAAAATGTGTAAGGGGAACTCAGAATAAAAAAAATATATTTTATTCTTACAGCAAATGTTCTGATTGCCCTTCAGTTTGAATGCATAAACGAACTCGGCGATTCATTTTGTCCGATGAGTTGGGGGATTATCCTAACACAACCAACCTCGCAAAGTTCTTCGATAATGTGACGAGTGATTCTAAAAACTGTATTTTTTGAAATATGAGTAAATAAGACTGTCCATAGTTGTTACATCTGAAGACCTTGCAGGAAAATGCCCCAGTTGGATGTAAAAAAATTCTTCCAAATAAGCAGTTGTTTTAAGAGCGATGAAAATTCCCTTCAGTAAAATCATCTTCATGTAACTCATTGACAAAGAATTCTAACAAAATATCATTGCAATATATTTCGGCAGCTACGATTTGGTTAACCAATATTTTGTGAAATTTTGTTGTGAATATACAGTAGTTTCCACACATTCATGGAGATTTTCTGCGGACAACGTTCTCATGTTTTATTTGTTTAAAGATCCTCAAGAGTGAAACTTATTAGAAAGACGACCGTATTACCTAATAATTTTGGTAATACGCTCTTCTTCTTCCAAAGTTGAATGGTCTGGGTTCGTGGAATGCTTGAATTGTATCTGGATGTGTATGTATCTAGTGATTTTCCATTCGACGCTGAATATCTACAATACAATCAGCAGTTCTTTTTCTAGGTGCTTCGCTCTCTGGTTTACGATTTATTGATTCAATTTCAGTAAATTCGTCAACACATGCATAAATCTGATTTACAAGCATGTAAAGGTTAGGAAACTGTTCACGGAACTCCTGATTGCACTGATTAATCGAGTAAATATTTTGTCCATTTTATAATCTTTTATACATTTTATAATATTTTATAATCACTTCGAAAATAATTTTCAACAAGAAATGTCTTGTGTGGTAATTCCATCTTCTTATTAAATGAAATAAGTGCTTCACAACTTGACTTATATTTCCATTAACTTTACAACTATCTGTGGTAAGTTTGCCAATCATTAATAGAGAAAATATGTAAGTCGCTACCCTAATTAAAAATTCTCAATTATGGGCAAGCATGGTATATTATGGAACAGGAGAGTTCCTATATCTTAACAAATTACATAACTATGTCTCTATGTATTCCATAAAAATTGTTTCCTTTTTTATTAAAGTAAAAGTTTCTACCAATGTAAACGAATTGGGGTATTGAATAATGGAATACAATAAATTAATGATCAAAGTCGAATTTATATGGTAGACTATTACCTAAACAATACTTTTTACTTGAAAATGTACGTAAAAGTCAATTATATGTTTAAGAAATGTTATCTTTCGGAGACTATGGGTATCGCTATAAGTTTATAGAGTTGGAGGTTGTCTGCTAAAAATTCTTTGCATATTAAAAAAAAAATCAATAAAGTCACTACTTACTAATACACTACTCGAAGCATCGACAGCTACAAAAGAAATGAGCACAATTTAAGGGCAAAGCTACTTTGCTACACTATATGTATATGGAGAAAATATATACCAAATTTTATGAAAATAATTTCAGTAGTTTTCGAGATACCTTGTAAACTGCAAAGTTTTAGGTTTGATTTTAACAGTAATAAAAAGAATACCGATTTTTCTGTCTGACTTGAAAATGAAAATTAGAATAATATAAAAAAATATTTGAGTGCTTAAAAAACTCACTTATCTCAATCGACTCAGAGAGTTACGAAGATTTCAAATATGGAATCTTTATATTTGGTATCCCATTTGAAAATCGTTGATAGCACACTAAGTTATAAAAATGTCGTTTACCTACGTCAGAAGTTGACATTTGTTATTATTATCAGACATTTGAGGGTTTGAAAACTTTGCCTCAATAAATAAAAAAAAGGTATATCCTACGATCCTGTGTCACCCGGTATATCAATAATGAGAAGGCCTCAAAAATTATCTTGTCCTGCACCGACCCTGTCCACGGCGCCCCCCTTCACTTATTGGTCCGCTACGATCTTTCGGCGAAATTCCGGGCCTCTAATAAAAAAAAAATAAAATAAAAATACAATGAAACCTTTTATTCCAGTTGAGCCCGGAGCCAACGCAGCTTTTACTTTAGTTTTCACGCCGGGAGATATCTCACAAAGGGCGCCGCTCCATTTTTTATTGTTCGATTATTGTTTTAGCCGCGTACTTTTCGGGTGATTTTTTGTACTTTTATCTCATTTCCTCCGTCTAGCTGAAGTAGCGAGGCAAACAGCGGGCATTTTCATTTCGCGAACAATAGGGGCCTTATGAAAGTAAGTTTCTATTAGCGTTATTGATATTTTCTTTGTTAAAAATGTGTTCTGATTTTTTGTAGAGAACCAGCATAGGAAAAAGCTGGAAGAATGCCTTGATAGAACATAATTAGGCATTGCATAACCTCGTAAACTTAGAGTTAAATAATAAATATCAGCAGGAACAGTTTTATTTATTTAGGTAAGTAGCAGTGCCCTCCCCTGTGAAAATTACAAATAAGTTTTTTTATAAACCTACTATACTTTAATTTTATTTAATAAAATTAATATTTAATATACTACCTATAATACTTTAATTAGCTTTCATTTTTTAATTCATATATCGGGTAAAAAATTAATTTATAAAAATAAAAATATTAATAAACATATGTTAAAGGAGGTCCTGCACTATTATTTGCAACATATTATCCCTCAGAAACACAGCGCCTAGTCTATCGCCGTGGTGGCAAACCTCCGATGCCAATGTTTTCACATATGTATTTATAAGGAATAGGGAAGCGCCAAACTTCGCAACTACCTGTGTTACTAACAAATTTAACCCTTAACTCCAGTGGCATTAAAAGGTCATTGAAAAAACTGCAAAGCGGAGGCAAACACGCCCACCGCCCACCTCCCACCCTGCATGACAGCGCAGAAAACTAGTAATTTGATTTCCTGAACCTAACGACCTAACCTACAAAAACTATCTTTTATTGTTCTGTGTTTTGGAAATTTTTGTTGGAAAGTGGCGTTATTCTTGCCGATTTTTTTTTAGTGTTTTGCAGTGGCGGCTCGTGACTTTTTTTTTGGTGCAAACATGATTTGTAAAAATTTGTCTCCTAAATTTTTGTGATGGTAAACATTGTTAGCAATATGCCGCATAGTTAGGAGAAAGACCTCTACTTGGTCAATAAAATATATTAAGTACATATTATTTCTAACATAACGTACCTAATATATTTTATTGGTTCAGCAAAACCATCGGGAAGGTGTAGAGTTTCCGTCAAATTATTTTATAATTAAAATATGCAGTGAAATAAAATACGGATTTCTGCCAGGACTGGATATTTGGATGGAATAAGCTCTTGTAACCCTTTTTGAGGAATTGAGGAGTAAGAAACATTATCCTGTTTGTGCCATATTTTTAAGAACGTTTAAGTTTTAAGGTAATGTATTGGATTGGGATTAAACGTCGTGGATTAAATCAGTGGAGACACTGATCTGTGTCTGGAAGGTATTTTCCGAGTCATGAGTTTGTACATGTATATCCTATGAATATTGTGTTATTCTGAAACTTACATTCATAGATTGTTTTCAGAATATCTGATGTTATCTAAAAAAATATTGCTTGCATAATTATTTAAAAAAGGTGTTTGGTTACATGTCCAATTAGTACCTATGTGTTTGTAACGGGTTGCATACCTGCCCTGTCGTATGTGTTTGTTAAGAAAACATGTGCCCAGAACCATATTCCAGATTAAAATGTTTAGGTCAGTGTTCCGAAAAATAGTTGTCACTAAATTTGTAAACGGGATGGTGTTTTGTATATCTACTAATTAGAAGCTACTTTATTTCTGAAACTGAGAATTTAAAACTTCTAAATTAATTCGCCAGTTTTAAAAACTACACACAACAAATACCAAAAAGTATATATTTATATTTTGTCTATGCAAATACATATACATAAATACCTAGTTGTGCTTAACGCATTACTTTCATAACAGAATTTCTATAAGTATTCACTTTACTAGATTAATCTGAAAACCAATTATTAGCTACATTACAAATGTAAGTGCATAAAAATATGTAAGTAAATGGGTCTATTTATATTTTTTCTACTGCAATAAATAGCCGAAGTACACAGAAGTGAGTGCTCGATTCTAGCGCCTGAACTATTTCTGGATCGGATGTGGGGTAACCGGGATAAATCTGAACCATTAACTGATCCCGCGCCGACACTAGTGACGTAGGAGGTTGCCATGGTAACCCGCGCAGCATGTGTGACGTCAACAGCCGACGGCAATGGGCGTCGGCACCGTACAACAGGACTCGATAATAACCGCGACAAGTTTATGCCAGGCCGTAATGTAGCACGAATCCAAGCGGCCGTAGTTTACGCGAACGTAACAAAACCGCTGCCTAGGGATGTACCACTTTTCACAGATTTTTTTTCGCATTTCGCTATTAATATCTTAAGATATCATAAGCACATATTTGAGAGTATAATATACTTATAAAATAATGTAAAGTATAAATTACACGTCTTACGAGTAATTTAACTCACTTTAGAAAGCAATTAGTGCCTATTAAAATATGGATCTTGGATGAACCCCACAATTTGTCACTGGGGTAAAAAAAGTACCTGCCTATTTAATGCGTTCTGTAATTATCGCATAAATGAATGACATAACAATTTTCTTTGCTCCAACCTTAAATCCTGACGCTTTACAAAATTTTACGTCTATTTAGGCAACGCCAATTTAAAAAAATCTCCGTACCCATGTTTCCATTTCACTCGCACGATTTTGAAGTAAGATCATTAGTACAGATTTAAGAGTATGGTATTTAAATTTATCCAACCCAGGAACATATAGAACTGTATGCGATATAAATATTTTTTTCACAAGATACGGGGAGTATCCAAAAGTAAATAAAATTAGAAATTGACAAAGAACGGACTCAGAATGTAAAATCTATATACAATAAAGATATTTCTAATGGATTTTAATGTTTTTTCCTTCATTTATTTCCTTACCCCAGTGGGGTAAAATGTAACAAATAGTATTCAGTAGTTTATCCATTATATATTACCAAATTTTATCTTCCCCTCCCACCTCGCAGATTAAGGTAAAATCAAGCTCCTTCTAGAATTTATTATGATCTGTAAACAAACTAAATTCAAATTATCTTCTAAAATTTAATCCATTCAACTATGAGGGCAGTTTTGGATATAATAGCTCTGTTCGCAGAAACATTTCCGATAGTTTGCAGACGTCAGAAACATTGGGACAGTTGGATTTGACTTTTCAATTCATTCTATTTAAGTACAATTCCATCAAAAAAATGGTACTACATTGTACTTTGTCAGAGTTATCGAGTTCCTTCCATAAAATATATATGCCTACGCCTATGCCGACATCTAACGCCTGCGCAAAGGAAACCTAGGGGCATGGCCGGCTTAAATTTGTCAACAAAACAAGTCGTTCTAACCTAACTTGTCAGTTTTCGTAAAGTAGATTTTGTAATTATTTGTTTTTAAATTAAAGTGTAACATTAACGTAATTAATATGACACAGCGCGTGAAACATTGTCCTAATTCTCTAAATTTAGAAACGGTGGCTTGTGAAAAATACATTTCAAGACTATTACAAAAGGAAAAATTGGGCACGACAACACTAAAGCCCACTACACTCACGACAAATCCTCCCAGGAGGGTGGTGAAACAATCCATTATTAGTACAACTTCAGCCAACCAAAACCAACTAATTAAAGTTAGGCCTAACATAAAGCAACAAAATCTGCCTTCGCCGAAGTCGACCCAAAGTCCAGCGGATAATGCCGTGCAATATGCCGACGATTCGGCTTTAGTCGAAGTCACGGTTAAAACAACGAACCCTAGACAGAGATCAAGATCAACAGTAGCTGACAGGGAGCCCTGGGGTCAACTCCTAAAGCAACACAAAAGTAGTGAGAAAGTTTCTGTGTTTAGTAATTTTGACCCCTTACGGACCTTACATTTTCTTGCTAAAGAGCTTCAACATCACCTTCAAGCCATTTTGCCAGGTAATTAAACATTCATTCTCACATTTATGTTATCCACAAATATTCTCCACTAGTTTTTAATTAATGGGATAAGTACACAAAAACTGCTTTAAAAAAATATTATTGGTTACAAGACGCTACACGCTGCTTTGTCGCTCTCAATACACAACTTTAATTACGAATTTAAATTTGAATTGTTGTTTACTAGGTTGTTTTGTACACAGTGTGATTTATTTGTTTTTCTAGCAGCGGAATTTGCCTGTAATTCAGTTTATTTTAATGTACAACCATAACGTGCTTACCTGAGAAAACTTTTCGACAGTTCATTCTAATTGTGTTCTCTAATCATCAATAATATTTCACATGAAGACAATTTCACAAAAGCTGAAAACAAATTGTGTTATGGGCAAAGCTTTTTTCATACCGCAGTTATTATTCATGCATTCTTATAACAATTCATTTTTCAGATGACAGTAACATTCAGCAAATGGTTGCCGATATGCAATATGCTTTGAAGAGAGTACCCCCAGAAGTGGCATCTATAGTTCATTTACAACAAGCTATAGATTTATTACCCACAAAAAGAAGTTCAAAATGCTTAGATGATCATAACCAACCGGTACAAAAAATCGTTTTGTTTGGGTATTTTTTTCAACAAATTTGCAATAAGTATATTATTTTACTATGTGATCAAAGGTTTATGAATATTTAAACTAATCATAATTTATAGGCATATTCATATACTATATTGTGGAAAGGATACTATCTTACTTCTGCACTTTTATCCATTTCTTGCCAGTTACTAATGTTTGAATACAAACATTCCTCTCACTACTAATAGTGTTTGGTTTTACTGATATTTTAGGAAAGGTTAAAAGTTGTTACATCTGAAAAGAGGATTCAAACAGACCCAACTGTTGAAGATGAAGAGACCAAAAAATTACAGAGAGTAATGGAGGAGAGTACTCTAAAACTAGAGATTAGCTGTAGACAGATGGAAGCTTTATGCGAACAGTTAAAAAGTGAAAAGCAGTTCGTGGAAAAACAACTACAGACTGAACGAGACAGTGTAGTATTTCTAAAAAAAAAGAATTGAGGATTTAGAGTTTGAAGTTGTAAGCAATAATTTTTGATAATAATTATCATTATTTGCAATATACAGGGCGTTTCATCTAAGACGGTTTCTTCCATAACCATAACTATGTTAAATATTGTAAATTTAATAGCCCGGGGAGGTAACGACATAATTGTCACAACATATGTCATCATTTGACCAAGGCTGCAAGAAATGCATTTTTACGATAATATGTATCCCAAAAGTTGCAAAATACAGTATCACTGCAAAATAAAGAGACATCCATAACAAGATAGAAATAGCCATCGACATTAAGAATGGAATGGCTGTCTGAGCTGTGCATTGACAACTCTAGTAGAAAGAGATGGAAAACCTGGGCGACATCTCTGACCTTGTTTACTTGCTGGCGGGTATGGTATTTTTCAACATACGGCACTGCCGGGTGGAAACGTCTTTAGTCAACGACCAATCATAGAGTGTTAGAAAGAAAAAATATGTCGCCCAGGTTTGCCATCTCTTTCTACTGGAGTTCGGATGCCGTCATCAATCACCGGTCCAGTTCTATATGTCGATGGAAATTGCGGTCATGTCGAAGCTTTTCGGTTATGTCAAACTTTTGACAAGTGACTGTCACAATTTGTAAAATAAACAATGGCTGTCATATAATGCAACAGCTTTGACAATTAAACAAGGGTATAAATTTAAGATAAGAAATATGTCTTTTTTTACTAGGCCAACTTTGATGACTTTTCTTTGGATGACTCGATAGAATTAAAAATCTATCATTTGACCAAGCATAAAATCTATTTTAAATGTTGAAATCACTGCTACACAATTTCGTTTTTTTAAATGGAATACCTTTTGTATTGGTACATTTTTGGATATCCTACTAAATTTTAGGTCTACTATTAATTATACATGGCACCTAAAACCCACCATTTTGGAGATATTCAACTGTTTTGAAAAAATATGACAATGACGACAATCTAAATACTTATTTCTAAGTAGCAACTGAATCAAAAAAAGTTACAAATGTGCGGTGTGGACCATTCAATTTGCCACAAATTTATCATTTTCATTAATGCAAAATGTTGTACGTTATTCAATGTCGCAAATACTGGAACCTTTGCCTGACAATCTTTCCTCAGTAATAACTTTTTTTCAAATGGAATGATCCACATGAACTTATACTGTTGAATGCAAAATTAAATGACCTTTTAATTGATATAACGTTGTCCATGTCTATCTCTACCAGTTTTAGAGAAAAATGTATGAATGACACATAAACAAAAATATGTTTAATATAATATAATAATAAAAAAAAAGGAGAAGCGATAAAAAACAATAAAAAAGAACATATTTCATGCATTTTACATCCAAATCTCAAAATATCTCCAAAGACCAAGATCTTAAAAATTGTGACTTCTTTTTATGGTGATTTATAAAAAAAAAAAGCACAATACTCAATACAATATTAATGTATGTGTAATTTAATACAGTGGCATAAGTATGGCTAATAAAGTTGACCCAAAATTTATTGAGTCATCCAAAGATGAACAAATAGATATTCATCCATTATGATATCCATACAAATAGATATTCATTCATCCATATAAGATAACAAAGTTGTGTAGCGGTCACTTGAATTAGAGCACCCTGTATGATTAGAAATATTTTATAAACATGCACCGCACATTTTGGGCAACTCATTTGAAACATTTTTTTTCTTTTTACAATAACAGAGTTATGTGTATAGAAGAAACTATATGTTGTAATACAATATTTATACTTAAACTATATAACCCCAAATTAAATATGTATGTACAAGTTTTATGTGAATAATTTAGCATTTAAGCGTAATTTAAGCAGAGAAAGCATAATTTCTATAGTTGTTATAAGCAAATTATAATCAAGTTCAACAATATTGTAGCTGTTATTACTCTTGTTGCAGAACGAAATATTGAACCCTAAAATTAAAACTCTAGAAGAAGAAAAACAAAAGTTGGAAGCAGAGGCAAACGAAGTCTATAGCAAAAATGGAAACTCGTTCTGCCGCCTCGGCGACAGAACTGAAAGCCACGCTGAGCGAACTAAAGGCCTCGAAATCGGCCCTAGAGCAGGAATGCAATAAACTGAAACATCAACTGAGATTAAGCGCAATTGAAAAAGAGAAGTACTCTGCTGTGTTGGCAGTTAGAGACCGTCAAATAAGTGAAATACAGAGCGAGATGACCCAGCTTCAAGAGGTCGTAAATGAACAGTTGATGGAGTTGCACAACAATGCATTTGCATCTATGCCCAGTAATCAAAATATTCCAGGTTTGTTTCATTATTAACTACTATGTAATATTAAGTAGAGCACTTAAATACAAAATAAATACCTATATAACCGGAGAATATTTAAAATAAGCAGTATTTTATTTGGAAAACTGCTTCTTAATAAATATTAACCCCTCATAGTACAAATTAAACAAGCATTGTCATTTAACTGCAAGCTTGTTTTATTTGCTATAGTCATAATGTTCAGACAAATGTTTTATACACATTAAACAGGCACTTATTGGGTGTACGAAAAGAACAGAACAGAATACCAGGTGTACGAAAAGTCTTTGAAGATCTGAGAGATATAGTTTGGATTGGGAGTGGGGCGGGGGTAACTTTTTGGGGGAACCACCAGTTTTTATTGTGGATTTGGATTATTCAGAAAAAAATAAATTAGTTTGACCTAGGACGTAACTTTTTTCACAGATGGTGCAAAAAGTATATCTTTAAAATTTTCCATTTGACAGAAATTTGACAGATCAAAAGTACATTGATTTATTAAAATACTAGTAATACCGGAAATCAGAAACATTGCTGGAATAGTATTTGACAGTGTGTGGTTTTGGCAGCATGAGGCTCAATGTTATTTTGCATTGATTGTATACAATTTTCCTTAGGCATTGCATTGGTAGGAGAGGTGTGTTTCTGGCCACCAAGGTCACCTTCTGACTCTTCTAGATTATTTCTACTGGGGCTTTTTGAAAAGAAAGTGTACGAAATGAAAACCAGAAAACAGAACTCGCAGACATCAATGAATTGAAAGAAAAAATAATATAATGTTCTGATACAATAACACCAGAAACTTCATGTCATGTTGTGTACGATTAACGGAACTGTTAAGTAGCTGTCATAGCTTTAGTGATAGTAGCGGTCATCAATTTGAACATCTAATTAAATAGGAGGTCCTCCCATTTTTGTCTCTCAAAGGGGACTCACCTAAAAGAACAACCCCAAGAGAACAAAAACCTACTACGTCAGGTTGTTGGTAACCCTAAAAGTAATTTGTTGAAAAAAAATATCTCAATTATCTCGATCATCTTTCATGATTCAAAAAATATTGTTTCAATTAAAACTTGTGGTTCCCATTGAAGATTTTTATAATTATCCCCGCCCCACCCCCAGGTGTTGGTGGTGGATGGTGGAAGATCACACAAAAACTTTTTTTTAAATATTTGACTTCTATTTATTTTATTTTTCCACCCAAAGTGTATTTCTCGAGATATTCTATTTCATGAATTTAGTATCTCTTTTTCTTTTTATCAATTGTATTAAAGTTATCCCCACCCCACCACCAGGTGGCGGGGGAGAATTGGTATCAATGAATAGTTGTTTTTTTAAATTGTACACATATTTTTTCTCCATCAAAATTGTATTTCTCAAGATATTCGACCGTTTCTAGACTTTTCAGACGTACAGTACTTCAATAGCACTACAAAAACTACCTCTATTCTTCACTGATCGAGTAAATATTTTATTATTTGTATTACTTTCATGCTGTAATACAGGCACATACTTTTGACATTACTTGCAATTACTTAGTAGAAACTACCAAGATTTGCCGATATATTTTTACCTGCTCTGTTATTGCAGAATTATGAAACCAATATAGTTTTTTGACAGTTTTGGATTTACCTTGGAATGTTGGTGTTGGAGTTGGAAATATTTTTTATTACTTAAACTTTTTCTTGATTAAATTTTCACCTTTTTGTGTTTCGGTTTATACATTGCGATAAAAGTCAGTTTCATGACTCCTTTATTTTAGAAAATGCCGTTGCTAAGTGGAGTGTAGACCAGAACAAAGAAATTATAAGTGATATAGGTGACGCCACTTTGTCGACCATTCACACTGACCATGATGCAATTCATCGTTTTTTTACCAATAAGCAGAACAATGACTCGTTTAAAGAGTTGCCTTGTGGTGATAGCATGCACGAAATATCAGAGAATTATTTCAGAAGAAATGAAGGATACTCTACAAAAGTAATGTCAACATTGTTTATCTATGTGGAGATAAATTAGATGTAGCAATGACGATAAGTCAAACATTAAACTTAAGTATTGTCGTGACAAACTATTCATCAAAGTTATATTATTCCTTGAAGTTCCCGATCCACAATATACATGTTTTTATTAATAAATCAAGAAAAATAAAATTGCTTATATTTTTCATATTTTTTAATTTGTCTTTATATATATATAATATACTGTGTCTCTAAGAAGATAGAGTACATTCAATAACGTTAGAAAGAAGTATACATTTCAGGTTTTTGCTGTTAGCAAATAGCTTCAAATTTTAAATCTTTTAATGTGTTTCATATTTTTCCATTGCCAACTAGATCCAAGAATAAATACTTTGGATTTTTAAATGAGACACCCTGTATATTTTCATTTAATTTCAATCTACAAGTACTATAATGAACGAATCTCAGTATCGATAAGAATTATATGAATATGTACATATATAGTGTTATTTTGACCCAAACTGTATGATATTGGACACATTATATACAGATTTTAAAAAATATTTTTTTAATCTTCTCTAAGGGTATGTTCAGTACCATGACTTTAAGTGAACTATTTTTTTTAATTCTGATATGTTTTTGCAGGAGTACAAAAGTCACCCCTTGGAGAGGCCCGATTCACAAGCTAGCATCAGATGTTTGTTTAATGAACTAAAGAAAACTGCATATGATATAGTGGGTACTCAAAGTCACAGTTGATTATATGTGAAAATCAACCCACGACGATTGTCGCCGTGATTGATTATCAAACTGTGGTTTAATAGTATCATTTTTACTGTAAATTATATATTCTGCTCAATTTTACTATTAATAATTTATTAAAATATTGTTTATGTAAATAAATAAGTGTCTTATTTATCACAGCCATTAGTTGCAAGTTGGAGGTAGGTACAGCAAGTTGTTTAGTGTTACAATCTGAAGTTAATTGTCGCCGTGTTCTATCATTTATCAGTTTTATCACATACACTGGAACCCCTCTTAATTCACCTTCGCTTAATTCACATCCTCTCTTATTTCACCACGTTTTCCCCTATTATGTCGCGAAACCGTCCCGGTTAAGTCGCCGCCTGTAAAAGTTTTAGAACTACGTTTGGAAATTGGATTCTCGCATGAATACAATTTTTATTGAAAAAAATGATTGTGTAATACATTAAATATGGACACCTAACCTTTAAAATATGTTAGGTGTCTTTTAAAAAATATTTAACTTAAAATATTCATTCAGGTGGAAAATTGAACTTTGTCACGCACGACTGGGTATACTATTTTATTTTTTTGTTCAGTTGGCTCATTTTTCGTTATAACAAGTGCTGTGGTATATCTCTAAATATTTATTTTTGCAGCTAAAACACGAAAAAGTTGACGTTATGATCGCGACTTAAGTGAGACTAAATTTCGCTACTTAAGCGAGGTAATGATGCACGGATTTGGTGAATTAAGAGGGGTTCGAGTGTAGTAATAAAATGAGAACTGGCTACAGTACAGTTAAACAACTTAACTAAGTCCTGTTGCACAATTGAGCTAACCACAACCATAACCATAAGCATAACTGTAATTTTTATGTTTTGTCCACAACAAATCTGCGTAAAATCGTGTGTATTTTAAAACTCCCGCATAGAGGATTCAGTTTAGCCAATTTCACTAAATTAAACATTTTGTGTGAAAAATCAGAAACGACACTGGAATTAGAATAAATGATGGATATTGAATTGTTAACTAATATTGTAGTAATTTAGTATTAATTAGTGTTAGTTACTACTGTATTTAGGGTAACCCTCAACCCATATTTCACAAGAGTACAGACACAAGGTTGGTATAACTGGCAAAACGTAATTTTAAGCGTAAAGATAAAATAATTTCATCTTTATGTGTACGGTTATTGACGATTGAAGGTCATTCTTATGGTGGGTTCATGCAGAAATTTTTAGTAATAAGAATAAGAATAGTAATAAGCATAAAAGTTAAACCTTCGTTTTATAATGACCCAGTTCATGCAGCAAATCCTTATTTTTAAAATTATTACTAAAAATTATGTTTACTGCATGAACTGGGTCATTATAAAACGAAGGTTTAACTTTTATGCTTATTACTATTCTTATTCTTATTACTAAAAATTTCTGCATGAACCCACCATTAATGCTAATGTTAACTGAATTAGTTGTAGACAAGAGCATTATTTTGATATACTCCATCTTTGTGGTTGTGGTTAATTTTACGTTTATGTTAATTGTGCAGGGGGCCTAAAGCATAAGCCTGAAACAAGCATAAGTCTGATGTTCCGATAGGCATTTACCTAGTATGATCTAATTTATCTATACAGGGTGAGTCACTCTTTTGTAGGAGGACTTTAATATTCGATAAAATGATATTTTTGAAAAAAATGTTCCTAGAAACATATGGTCTATCTAGCTTCATAAAGGAGATACAGGGTGTTAAAGTTTCAGTTTTTTTAAGTTTTTTACAATATTTTCTGAACGGAATGGTATTTTCGCTTAATAATTTATACACGCTTTAACCTCAATAGGAGCAACAATTTCTATTGATTTTGTCGAAAACACTACTGGAAGTTGCTTTTCTCGGGTGCCCAGGTTGTTTAGGTTAACAGAACTTTTTTATCGTACGCCACTGACCTTATTTCACTAACATTAATAAAAGAATTGTGTTTTAGCTACAATTTTGATCTCTTGCAATTTTGCGCTAACTGTGACGGTTTTCGAGATATTGGTCATTTTTAGTCTGATGGTGCATCTCCTTACATGGCAACGAAAAAAATTCTATTTTTAGTTTTCATTTTATTTTTTAACGAAGTGACCTGGGCATCCGAAAAAAGTAACATCCAGTATTATATTTTCGATAAGAACATTAAAAATGTTGGTCTCATCCATGTTAAAATATGTCGTGCACCATAAAAAATTAAACTTTAACACCCTGTATCTCCCATAGGAAGCTAGATAGACCATATGTTAATAGAAACTTTTTTTCTCAAAATATCATGTTTTATCGATCCTGCTACTAAAAAGTGACTCGCCCTGTATAATGAATTTATATAAAAAATTATCGTTGCCATTGTATCAGGAAAGAGCCAACAATATCTTTTCTACCAGATTGGCAACCCTGCCAACATTTCATTTGTAATTTTCAATTGCCACATACTACCATTATTTTTTAAGACAAAAAATGGCATACAGAAAAATTGTTTGTATTGTCGTTAAGATGTGACTACAAAAAAATAATATATGAAGTTTTATGGAAGAATTTCGACTTTGTTATTCCTTTGTTACAAAAACTAGCAAATTGTTTTCGAGTCCTTGCGATTCAATTAAATAGTGATGGGATTATTCGAATGACAAATAACCTGATTACTTAGGTACTCGAATTAAATCTAGTAAGTAATCCGTAACTTGGATGACGAACGACGTCAACTCGGCGCCTGGCGGTTATTTTGTTTGTCTGCGGAGTGCCGCTGTATATGTATGGATTTGGATGATATTTAGTATCAAAAATCAAAATGTCAGAAATACATTTTCTCTCCATGTAACACAAGTTAACATAAAACTATCAACATACATATTTACAACAAACATAAATGGAAATTCAGAAACCAAAAAATAAAACATTCTAAAATAAAAAGTATTTAAATAAATATGAATAGATAGTGGCTGATAATCTTTAGTTATCATTTTCAATACTTTATTGTTGATTTTTGTAATATCTGACACATACAGTTCATGAAGCGGTATGAAATATACTTTACGACTTATTCTCATACGTACCAAATATACATACAAAATTTAATAAATATTGGTCGAGCCGTTTCGGAGGAGTGTGACCACAAATACCGTGACACGAGATTTTTATATGTATATAAGATATAAGATAACTTAAGAATTTTCAACTGTCCGAAATCAATGCATCACCGAATGATCGGCACAGCAGCACTTGGCACATTTCGTGCATCATCGCCAGTGCCGACTTTCGCGTGTCAGCGCTTCCGGGCGAGATATGATGGCGCCCCATGCAAGGAGACCGAAATCCACAAAATTTGTATATAGAGGGGGGTTAAAATTTTCTACTTTATATGGTCCAAGATCCAAAATCAGTGTTAAAAAAAAAAGTGGGGGCGCCTTTGGCCGCCGCCCGCGTTGCCCTACCCTAAAGCCGGCACTGATCATCGCAGTATGTTAGTATCGGTTATCGTTACCTGTTATGAATGAAATCATTCGAATGATCATACAGTTTTTAAAATCACTTGAATACTCATAATTCGTTTATTGAAATCATTCGGTTATGCCCATCGCTGCAATTAAATCATTCTGATCTAGCACTCGGAGGTTAATAATAGATCGGTGGTTTACCAGGTGCGGCTCCAGGATACCATTATTAGTGCGTTCCGAAATGTTAAATAGATCTTACCTTATACCACAGTATAGAGTAAATACTCTATACTCTATACAAAGGAACCATAATCACAAAAAACAGAACTTGCATACACACGGTAACCGATGCTATAACGTGTCCGTACTGCCACTTGAGTTTCCATAAATTATCAATAACAGTTCCATATGGTATGGAGTTGAGCTCTAACGCCTGTCACTTAAAATAGCTGCCTGTACCCATGTGCCGCAACGAGTCACAATAGGTTATGCTGGTAGTGGTGTCCTTGGAGAACGTTCGAAAACGTTTTTCTTCTGGATGTTGCTTTCACAAATACCTGTATCACATTCACTTGCATCACATTCAAGGCTATCAACACTAGAGTAACAGTTTCGGCAATTCTGTGAAGCCCGTGTGCCAAACATTTGACGTGGATTAAATTAGAATATGCCCTTGAAGCTTTCAAATGCACTTTCATGGCTTTTGCCTCATTCAGTTCCTCAACCACTACGCTAGATATGTTCTTAGATATGTTCTGTCCTTTAATACGAGTTTTATCTATTTGTCTGTAACCACATGCTGAAAAACATATGTCATTAAATATCAATTCTGCAAAAGTGTTTATCCACTCCACTGTAACATGTGACGGACGCTGTCCCGACATTTTTAGAAACTTATTCGACATTTCATGCACACGAATGATAAATCGATCAGCGCAGGTTAATTGATACTAAATCAATACTTCATCAAAGTTGGCTGACCAAAAAATGACTTGAAAATGTATTTCTATTCTTGATCTTACACGAATACACATGTTTCATTTCGAGCCTCAACATCATTTATTTTTATAACTGCTATTTGAATTTTTCTCGTTCATAGCCAGATTTGATAACGTTTTTTATGGTTCGTTGTAATAATATTCGAGTCGCGTTAAGATCGGTCCTGGAATCTATTATTAACCTACGTGCTCTACATCTACAGTGATAACCATAATTACAAGTCCAAAAAGTGGATTTTGGGAAACTGAACAAAACAAGTTTACCTATCAAAAGTTTAAGGTTATTAACAACACAAATGGACAGTACTTTAAGAATAATAATATTAATCATGTTGTTTCTTTCAAATTGCATTATGAAAATAGTTACGTTCAATCAAAAAATTGAATACATTTTCATCAATTTATTTATTGCAACGGTACATATATGACATTACAGTATTAATCAAAACACGTCAATTTTTAATTCTAAAATGACATTTTTTGAGCATAATTTTATACCTCCCCCTCCAACCCCCTTGGAGTGACAGCTATAGACGCGGTGAAATTGAGTGGCCTGGTCGTTCTCCCGATTTGACCCCGCTTGACTATTTTTATGAGGTTACTTAAAATCGAAAGTCTACTTCAACAGACCAAATAACGTAGAAGATTTAAAAGACAGAATAAGGCAAGAAATTAATCAAAACACCCCGGAAACAATACAAAATATTTTAGAAGAATTTCAGCAACGCCTCCATTATTGTCAAGAAGCAACGGGCGTCCAGTTTGAACATGTGATTTAAACTGTTCTTCTGTTCTGTTTCATGTTCTTTTCTTTACTTAGTAACATTTAAAATGTAATATTTTTCAATAAAAAAAATTATAGAAGTTAAAAAAAAATTATGTTGCTAGATGGAGAATTAAAAACCCTTTCAAATGAGCTATCACACGCACCCTAGTTTCATTTAAAAATTTTAAAGGGGTAGCTGTCACTCCAAGGGGGTTGGAGGGGGAGCTATAAAATTATGCTCAAAAAATGTCATTTTAGAATTAAAAATTGACTTGTTTCAGAATTTTACTCATAAATTGTAAATTACGTAGATAATGAATTTATCCGTTACTTATGGACCTCACTGTATAAGATAACCTTGTCATTGTCATTATCATTGTCTTGTGCGTTTATCTGGTTAGTCATGAAGTGAGTCCATCAATAAAAACAAAGACCACATATATATCATCCGAAGGTGGCAGAGTTAGACATAAATTGGTTATATTGTAATATTGAGAGCTGTGTTATAAAACTCCAATACACATGATTTGCAAGACTTTTTGAAGTACAACGGTCACCATTACTTGAAGCTAACAACATCTTTGTAATATGTATGAAGGCTGTCGTTTTTTGGGCATGCTTCAGTAATATACACATACACGGTGGAGACTTTAACTGGAATATATTCGCTAGCGGGATGGTGAATGATTTTTTTCAAAAAGACACGTCAACTTTTAAATGTATTTACCTACATTTTGCAAGTAATATGAAAAATATAGCCCTTCAGGGGTAGCTGAAACCACCCTCGACATGATTTTTTTCAAATGCAACCCTATGGCTTGTGACCCCTCATTGTAAAGCTGGTGGAAAGAGGAATCCAACGCACTGATCAAATTTTAATTTTTAGTATGTTTGTAGGGTTGCATACAATTAAAACGTAATTTTATAGTTTAATTTATTTTTAACGCAACAATTTCGTACCCAAAATGTGTGTTGTTTAGTTTTGGAATGTAAACCTTACTTTTCATATGTCCCCACAAAAAATTCCAAGCAATTTTTTGCCACAACTGATATTTGTTATTTTTTGCTAGTGTTTTTACACGGCCGCCAAGAGTAATTTAGTTTGTATGCTGTATTCAGAGTTTGAAACGAAGTGTTATTTCAAATTGGTGAAAATGACTTATTTAAATGAGTCACTAAAAATCGAAATTTTGATGATGATTGGATATGGTGATAGGGCGCGAACTCAATGCGAAGTTGTTCGCTTGTTTCGAGAAACGCATCCTGACTTGCCACCACTAAATCAAGGTACCATTAGTAAAATTGAGGCACAATATCGAGAGATGGGTCATGTCAGGAAAGTACCGAGTAAGAGGCAGGCTGTTGTTGATGACGACACGAAGTTGAATTTGTTGCTTGCTCTAGAAGAAAATCCAATCACTCCAGCCCGTCAACTGGCCCGTGATAGTAATCTTAAACACAAAACAGTTTTAAAAATACTTAAATATGAGAAAAAACGCCCATATAAAATGCAAGCTGTTCAAGAGCTACTTGAAGATGATCCAGATCGACGAGTGGAATTTTGCGATTTATTGATGACTTGTATTGATCAAAACCAGTTATCTTTAGAGTGGGTAGTTTTCTCTGACGAGGCTACTTTTACATTAAATGGGCACGTAAATCGCCAAAATTGTCGTTACTGGGCTGAAGAGAACCCCCATTGGATGAGGGAACTTCATACTCAGCGCCCACAGAAAACTAATGTGTGGGCCGGAATAATACAAGATTGATGACACTCTTAATGGAGCAAGATACTTTTTACTCCAGCACGAACTAATGCCAGTGCTATGTCATTTATTTCCAAACCCCTTAAACCCTAACTTGACCGACGAGAGGTTATGGTTTCAGCAAGATGGGGCCCCACCGCACTATGCTGCCATTGTTCGTCAGTATCTGGACAGAATTTTTCCCGGTGGATTGGGAGGCGAGGTAATATTGAGTGGCCAGCAAGATCTCCAGATCTTACACCACTGGATTTCTTTTTGTGGGGACATCTTAAAAGTAGGGTTTACATTCAGAAACCCAACAACATAGCAGATCTGCAGGAAAGGATAAGAGAGGAAATCGGAAAAATAACACCGCAAATGTTGCATAATGTAAGGGACAAAACCTACCACAGACTGGGATGCTGCCAACAAGTGAATGGTGCACATTTTGAACAATTGTTACGTTGAAAATAAATTTAATTTTTAAATTGTTTTAATTGTATGCAACCCTACAAACATACTAAAATTAAAATTTGATCAGTGCGTTGGATTCCTCTTTCCACCAGCTTTACAATGAGGGGTCACAAGCCATAGGTTTGCATTTGAAAAAAATCATGTCGAGAGTGGTTTCAGCCACCCCTGAAGGGCTATATTTTTCATATTACTTGCAAAATGTAGGTAAATACATTTAAAAGTGGACGTGTCTTGGGAATTTTTTGAAAAATAATTCACCACCCCAAATATATTCCAGTTAAAGTCTCCACCGTGTATTTTGGCATGTATTAATAGATTGAATACTGAACATTCAAGTTGATAACCATTAGAAAATGGCATATATGCGCAACGCGATATAAAACAATATTTTGGTCATTAAGATACAATTTACATATACGTGACGGTTTCTTTCCATATAGCACTGTTCTATGTATGTGCTAACAATCACAAACATTAGGACACATATGAAATATGAAATAGATGTAATTTTCAATGCTGATTCTGAAATCATCTTTAGTCTCCCATAGAAACGCCACTGGATACAAAAACCGAATCTAAAACGTACGCGAATTTTTTGTCAGACATTATTTTTAAATTGGTTGAAATCACACATTAGTTGAAATCACGTGCTGAACTTTAATTAAGCATGTAGACATCGTCAGGAATACCTTGCAAAACTTAATTAAGTCTGATAATTCAGGCATGTCGGGTTGTGCAGTTGTTATTCCAAGTTGCAGGTAGGTAATGGAGAAGGTCGGAGTTCAACCTAAAAAGCAGTAGTCACGATATGACGATATGCGAAATAGGAAAATCGAATTTTCTATTGTGTCCGCTGCTTAATTTACATAAAAACGATTCGGGTACTTCGGGTTTACTACTTTGCATATTTTGTTTGCGCTGTGTACGAGTTTATTATATTATTTTTCCTGTAGAGGCACATTATATTCCTGCAAGAAATATAAACGGCATATAATTTATTTAATATGAAAATGTTTAAAAAAAAAAACTGGGCGTTTTCCACGATACACCGAACTACTATATTTTTAATCGAGAAATGTGTATCTAGTAGTTCGGTGTTTCGTAAGCAATAACTAAGTTTGAACCTTTCGTAACTTACATCATCTACACAGAAAAATAGAAAGAAAAATCCATCTACTTTTTTTTTACAGTTTTACAGTATCAATGTTCACTACGCCCCATTAATTAATGGGATGCATTTCAAACTCTATGTGGGATCTCGGAAAACAAAGAGAAGTAGGGTAAAGTGGGGCAAGTGCGACCCCTTTTTCGTATAGTTGACTTTTAGTTCATAACTGCGCGAACATCATTCACATGATTCGATTATTTTTGGTCTGTATGAACTACTTGGTTCTTAGGCTTAATTTATTGAAAGAAAGAAAATCTTTTGTGCTTCAGGGTAAGGACTGTAAGGAGGCACATCGTCCATGCCTTACAGGGCACATGAAACGTACTTGCCCCAGGGCTTGGGGCAAGTGCGTTATCTGCGTTTATTTCTATATTTTATCCTTAATGTAAACTATGGGGCAAGTGCCTTGAATAAACGCAATTTTCTATTCGCGAGGGTAAATTTCTTGTACAATATTTCTTCATTGGTGCCAACATAACATTGTGCGGTTTGCATCGAATATTGGCGGGAGTTTTCAATTTCAATCAAGGGACATTTTCAAACAAGTTAATAGGTTTTAGAGACTTTTATCAGAAGCGATCGCACTTGCCCCGGATACGCACTTGCCCCACTTCTCCCTATGTTATTTTAACCAATTAAATGATTCCAAAAATAAATGTACTCTCAACAACAAATGACCTAGAAATTCAGACACAGAAGCGTATTTCAACTATAAATATTTAACTAATTTAACTAATTACACTATGATTTATTTAAAATGTTACTATAAATGTAAACTGTCCAGGCTTTCTAGTCAATTTTTGGTTTGATTCTGAACAAAAAAAAAATAAACAAAACGTTTAACGGAAACCGGTTATAAAAGTAATTAAAATGGAATAATATTTTATGAATATAAAACACAACAACACAGATATCCAGTGTATTCCACTAGATGTTTGAGTTTTACCCTATATGATACATTTAATTATTTTGAATTTGTACAGGTACTAAAAAAGTTTATTACAGAGGTAATAGAAAAAAAGTCACAAAAACCTTAATCACTCGTTTACTTTTTTAGGGAATAAAAGACTGTTATCATGAAGGTTTTTATAAATTCGAAAATTGTGAAATCATTTTTTTCATTCAAATCAATATAGGAGATTAGAATTAGCCTGCATACAAAACTCTTAATATTTGTAATATAATTTGCTGTAAATAATGCTCATTTAGCCAGACAATCTCAAAAAATTGTCTGTTTTAATAAACCTAGCTGGAATCAAACACAAACACTTCACTGGCAGAAACAAGAGGGAATTACTAATGTCGTAAATCATTTTAACGACGTCGTAAAAATTTTATGGCACAGTGGACCGAATAAGTATTGAAGCAATGTATTAGATGCAAAGTAGTCTAATAGTCTAATGGATCGTTGGCCGGTGTTACCGCCAGTGGTTTACTCTGTGCCGCCAGCAGTTGGCCGGCCAGCAGCGTTGCCGGCTCTTCAAAATTTTCTTAAGTATAGTAATATACATAAAGTTGTTTTAATTTATAATTATTTTTTTCAAGCAATTTTAAACGCTTTATTTTAATGCTAACTAATAAATTTATATCCCTGTATTTTTTAAAAATATCTCCAAACTAGCTTTCTAAGAACGTCACGAACTAACAGTTTACTGAAGTATGAAGTATACTTGTATAGTGAGCTTAGCAATTTTAGAAAATATATCTGACAACCTTACTTTTTTCTACCTATTTTCAATTTAGAATGGAAATTGTATACCTGTAGCATGTGATGGGGGTTACCTCAATTTAATTTGATTACAGTACTCCTGTGTCGGCTGGTGCTGTTGTATTAGCTGCCAGTGGCAGTGCGTGATATTTCAGTTAGCCATATCTTGAAAACGACGCATGGGACCCACTTCACTTTTTAGGTGATGACTATACACCTCTTACAGAAAGGATTTTATAGTGAAAAATCGTCAGCAAAGTTTGCGAAAAAATTTTCAAACACACTGGAGCACTCCCTGGGTTCTCAGTAACGCTCTGTGGGATATTTGCAGTATTTTTTTTTTTTCATAATCTAGAAACAAATATAAGGAGACGTTTTTCGATTTGTTGCAAAATATTTTTTTTTTCAAAAAGTTATGGCCATTTTAATTTTAATTTTATAGGAACATTTTGTTTTCCAAAATTAAAATGGCCATAACTTTTTGAAACAAAAATATTTTGTGACAAATCGAAAAACGTCTCCTTATATATGTTTCTAGATTATGAAAAAAAATATACTGCAAATATTCCACAGAGCGTTACTGAGAACCCAGGGAGTGCTCCAGTGTTTTTGAAAATTTTTTCGCAAACTTTGCTGACGGTTTTTTCACTATAAATCCTTTCTGTAAGAGGTGTATAGTCATCACCTAAAAAGTGAAGTGGGTCCCATGCGTCGTTTTCAAGATATGGCTAACTGAAATATCACGCACCGCCACTGTTAGCTGCGCAGTATGCAATACGTTGAATAGTGTGATATAATTTCATGGTAAAATATGCCAAACGTCTGAAAAGCTATTAATTACTTTTGTGCATTACACTTATGATACGTACGCCTCTGTGGCGCGACTTGTTTCTGCCAACTTTAGTTATGAATAACCGTATGAATAAACATACGAGTAGGTATATATGTATGTGGTATATAACTAATCTGCTATTTACATAATTTTATACCTTTAAAACTCACATTTTGCTAGTCAACGAACAAGAATAATACAGTCAATTCGGGTAACTTTGAACCACCCGGGTTAACTTTGCGCCACTTGCAGAAATCGTTAAATATCTCTTTAAAAATTAAAAATGAATCTGCTAGTTATTCAATTTGTGTTTATGGGTATAGTTGAAATGTTTCCTTGTAGATGACACCACTATGGTTGGCGGTTACTAAATAGTTTTGGAGGTAAAGCTTCATTTATTGACCCCTGTTTCGATAGAAGTTTTGTTGGGTGATTTAAAATTATCAATATAAACACTTAGGTAAGTTTTGAAATGTATGTGACAATTTGAATCGTAAATTGCATCTGTTCATTTTCTTATTATCTGGGTCAGAATTTCATAATCAAGTAATAATATTTTTTTAAGGCTTTAATTAAAGATTATGTATTATCTGCACAGTTTCAGGGTAACTTTGAACCGGTTCAAAGTTGCATTATCCTTCTAACTTTGAGCCGGCGCAAAGTTATCTTGATGAGTGCATGTCCTATGATATAATTTGAATGAATAGATATATTTTTTAAAAAAATTCAAAATTTTTTTCACTTAGTGCTTTAAATTATTATTTCCATCGATTTTGTATTGTGTCTTATTAGCTGAAATATTTCGTGTAATTGTTCAGCAACTTAAAGTGAGTCGACCTGGTGTGAGGATATATGGGACAAAAACGAGATATACGCAAGAAAAAATAGATTCGATATTAACGGATACAAAATCAGGAAAAATTTGTCAACCTGAAGCTAGTAAAAAATTTCAAATATCACGTAACACATTGCGTAATAAATTGTTTGGACAGCGTAGCAAAAAAGTTGGCAGACCAACACTGGTCGCATATTTGGAAGAAAGATAATTTATTGAACATTCCAGCCTTTTATCAGATTATGGCATCCCCAAAGCATATATACGTACAATGTGAGATGCATAGCAAGGTCATACTTGAATTCCCATAAACGGCGTGTGCCCCAGCTAAAAGATAACATGCCAGGATGGGAATGGGGAAAATTGTTTTTAGAGAGACATAAAGATGTCTTAACACAGAAATTTGCTACCAATATTGCAAGAAAAAGAGCCCAAGTGACTGAAACGGAAGTATGCCGATTTTTTTCCACATTTCTAAAGAATTAAAGGATGTAGACCCTGCCAACATCTACAACTACAATGAAACAGTATTCCATGATGTTCCAAATAGCTGAACATTAACTCGCGAAGCTACGCACGTGGAACATTCTATGTCTTTGGACGTCATGTTAGGCAAACCATCTTTACCAAGCGTGACGTGACGCAAAACCATGACGCAGATCGCAATAGTTTCCAGGGGCAATCCCATAATAAAGACATAGAATGAGGAATTATATGCGAGTTAAATGAGGGCCGAGATGAAGGTTTAAATGAGGGATAGCTCTCATCCAGGCACAGGCCGGGGGGGGGAGGGGTCCGGCCGAAATTGGCCAACTTGAGGCCGGAGCTAAGTAGTTCTAAAAGCTCTGTAGTTTTATATCTACAAATGATAAAGCAGATATCCTTATTTTAGGAGCTTATTTTCTATTTGTTATAAAAAATAGAATGTATCTATATACTGTTTGTGCTGAATATTTTAATTTTTGATTTTTTTCGTAGATATACGAGCAATGTACTAGACTAGATTAATCTTTATTTTAATAAATATATGTACATTCATTGGTGAGTAATGTCGTGATCCATTTGAAGACACATGGGATCTTTGGGGGTGTACGGGACAATTGTGTGACTGAAAAATCAAGTATATGTGCCTTTATGTAGAAAAGCATGGGAAAGAACATTTACGATGGTTTAAAGTTACCCAAATCAAATTAAATCTTATTTAAGACGACTTTTTATATTGTGACGCAAAGTTTGCCGAATTGAACGGGTAACTTTGAACCACCCTTTAAATAGCAATAAAAAAATAAATAACCATGTTTCTTTGATTTTAAACAATGAAAAACAATGTTTAAGATGAAGATAACGTGTGAGAAGAAAGTGGTTCAAAGTGGTAAGAAAATGTGAATACTGAACTTTTTTTATTTTTGAAAATTTTAAGAAATTTCGATAATTCAAAAAAGTAATTTACCCATCCCCAAATTGTTCTAAACAACAAAAATGCCATTTTTGTAAATTATATTACCGGACTCTTCAGTGTACCTACTGTGCCCATTTTATTTTTAAGTGCGCAGCTATTCGAGACCAACACAAATAATGACAAATCAAGATAAACCTATATAATTCGCTTTACCTCTTGGGCTTTGGCAATTAACGCTTATGGGGCAGAAAAAAGCAAACAAAACAGTGTTCAAATATCTTCACACGTCATTAATCGAAAATAAAACGGACAGAGAAAGAGAGGAACGTTCCCTACGACACCATTTGATATTGTTATACAGTGTACTTTTGCCAAAGGTTGTATGCCCTCTATAGGGTTGGTCATTCCCTGTTTTGTAATGTTAACGAGTTTTGTAGGAAACCTGAAAGCACTCTACCTTTGTTTGTTCTGCGTGGGACGTCTAAAATCAACAGTTGACGTTAAAAATTATAGGTCTTTTCCCACCAGTGACGTCACATATCTTATAAAGCCCTCGTATTTTTTTTCTACTTCTGAAATATATGAAAAAAAAACAACAAGTACCTAGTACAATCAAACCTCGCGATGTTTTTTTTACAACACATTTGCTTTATCATAAATTTTACGCAATGGGCACACTTCTAAGAAACTATAGAAATATCCCCTTGCTTCAAGTAAGAATTGCGAGAATCATAGAAATAAAATATTGAAAGAAAATTATTAAAACTTTTTTTGCCAGCCATCTCCCCTGTCCAAAATTTGAAGCAACCAAAAGATTTGCAGTTTGATTTTTTTTGTAACTATTCATGTCTAGTTCTTTCTGAGCTGTGGCTTTTTTGAAAAATCCAAGATAAAGGTCCTCAAAATAGCCCAGAGCCCAGGTTTTTCGGTGGTTTAAGGCATTCTCAGAAGGAAGAGAGTCGATTAAAGATGAACCACGCAGCGGAAGGTCGTCATCTTCAAGAACTGATGAAAATGTCGATAGAATGCTGTATCTTGTGCGCTCAGATCGTCGGTTGACGACAATAAGAATGATCAGGGAAGAGTTAAATTGGAATCACACCACTGTTCACCAGATTTTGACCTTCCGCAAAAAACCTTTCGCAGGAACAAAAGGATATCAGGAGAGAGAGGTGTCTTGACTTTTTGGAATCGATTGAAAATGATCTTGATTTTATGGAACGTGTCATTACGGGTGACGAGACTTGGGTGTTTGAGTACGACCCGGATACCAAGCGCCAAAGCATTGAATGACACACTTCAAGCTCTCCAAGACCCAAAAAAGCAAGAATAAGAAAGTCGAAGATCAAATGCATGCTGATTTGCTATTTTGATAGCTAGGAAATGTAAACTAAGAGTTTGTGCATCCGGGCCAAACAGTAAATCAACACTTTTACAGAGAGGTTCTTGAAACAGTACAGTCAATTAAATGCATTCGATGTTTTACGTTAAATGTAATATGATAGTGTCAGCTTTTACAGCCTATTGGATTTTTTTTCAACACAAAACTAGAATATGTCGTTGACATAAATATGTCAGAAAAGTTTCAATATTTGATTTAGCCGTCTTCTTATACATATATCTATTCGTTTGTTCGATATAATTACCTGCTCCATTTGATGCACGCCTTCCTCTAATAAAGGGAAAGGGTCAACAGACACGTTCCTAAACCAATTACATCGATGGTATCACAGATTCATAAGGAACCCTTAAACTTACTAAATAACCCCACCGCAAATCAAGTAGGGCTGATCTTTTTTATAGTGCAGATAATCTGAAATGATATTCGAGAACCGATCAGACATAATGATACTGTCCCTGTTTTCACAAAGTGGCGTGTATCAAATTTGTAACTTTGACAATAAATCTGGTTTAAAATTTCATTAAGTAGTTATATTCAATATAATTTGGTACGTACGCCCAAACTGCATTACTTTACCTTCTTAATGCTCCATCTTAGATATGCACCACTTCGTGAGTTTATAGGTCTGTAGACAGCATATAGGCCGCAAAACCGATTTTTAGAATATATAAAATACGATATGCGTTACATCATATCAAACTAGGTATCACAACTAAAATAATACTCAAATATAAATTAATCCCAATCCCAAATTAATTAAATTATTGATGTTTACTGAACAATTAGACTTTGAGGTAACATTTATAATTATTAAAAACAATTTCAAATATACTCAGTTATTTTTTGGGCACAACTGTAGTAGATTTCATGCAACTAAAGACATTTCCGAAATTGTTTTTTTTTGTCGTAGAAATCATATATATTCTATATAATATTTACGAAAAACATAGCACTCAATACCAACTGGAGCCTCTTTCATTCTACGTATATAATTTAAATAACACTAGAATACATGTGCTTGTAGTTTGTATTAATGAAATAAATAAACACATTTAATTTTTTTTAATAAAACACGTATTGTTTAAGAGTTTCAGTCTTGAACAATCATTTTTCTAAAATTAATTGACTTAATATACGTATCTAAAAAATACAGTTACTTAAAAAACTACTTTATTAATTTAACCAACCAGAAAATAAAACAATTTTATTTTCTGGTTGGTAAGTTAATGTTTACTAGGCTTTGGTGGTACCTCGTAGATTTGCTTCTTCATCGACGTGGTAAAGTGAAAGTCCACTTTTTATGAGGTTATACTAGGAACTCTCAAAACTTTAGAAATTACAAGGTCGGTTAAATTTGACAAAATTTACAAAATTTAAGGCTCATGAATTTAGTTCATGTATATTTGTCTCCTGCTAACCTTTTTATATGTCTGTTTTCTGTTAGCAAGGTAGTTCTTAGGTAGGTACAGGGTAAGTATTATAAATGTTAACCCCCTTTTATTTTTGTTATTTCTGGCCGATTTGGTTCTTTCAAAAAGTAGGTTCGAACGGTTTTCAACGTAGTTTCCGAATCTGTTAGCGGTTTTTTATTTTTTTAAAAATTTACGGGGTGTGGCAAAAAAAATGTTTTTTTTTTAAAAAAACCCCCCCCCCTTTTCCCCATTTTTTTTTTTTTTTTTTTTCTCCTTTTACAAATATATTTTTTTTTTTCACCTTTTTTTTTAATTTTTTTTTTTTTTTTGGGGAAATTTTTTTTTAAAAAAAAAAACCCTCCCCCCCCCTTTTTTTTTTTTTTGGAAAAAATTTTTTTTTTTTTTTTTTAATTTTTTTTTTTTTTTTTTGGTGGTGTGTTGTGTTGGGTTTTTTTTTTTTTTTTTTTTTTTTTTTTAAAAAAATATCTCCCCCCCCTTTTTTTTTAAAAATTTTTTTAATTTTTTAAAATAAACCCCCACTTTTTTATTAAAAAAAAAATTTCTCCCCCATGTAAAGGGGGGGGGGGGGTCCCCCCCCCCCCCCCCCCCCCCCCCCCCGCCCCCGGGGGAAAATAAAATAAAAATTTTTTTTTTAATTTATTTTAAAAATTTATTTTTATGAAAAAGGGGGGGGTGTTTTTGTTGATACAGATGAATATTTTATTATCGGTTATAGAAGATCCAAGTCGGTCTACTTATTCTATATCTAAAGATTTAAATTTAAGCCAGAGCAGCGTTATGCAACTTTTAAAAAGTAATAAACATTCACCTTTTCACATCCTTCCTTAATAATTATTTTCTAATGTTTGTAAGTTTGGTATTTCTGTTTTATTTGTATCCTTCTGTGTCTGCTTTTTTTATATTTTGTTGTGACATTTGGTAAATATATAATATACATATATCTTGATAACCGCTAGTTATACATAATAAATAATTAACAAATTGACAAATATTTTACGAATAAACAATTTTAGACATTGAAAATAATTTTAACCACTTTGACGTATATACAAAATTAAAATTTGCTTTCGTAGGCAACATAATATATGATAATATGTAGATTTGTTGTTTTACATTTTTCATCATAACTCAAAAACTCCTTATCCAAATATGTTATAATTATATATTTGTATTCAGAACAGAACCATAAATTGAAATATGTACGAATATACAGGGTGTTCTATTTAAAAAAATCATACGTTTTGTCACATCTCGTATATTTTACAAAAAAAATTCAAAAACCGTTAACGGATTCGGAAACTACGTTAAAAAGCGTTCGAACCCACTTTTTAAACGAACCAAATCGGCCAGAAATAACAAAAATAAAAGGGGGGTTAACATTTATAATACTTACCCTGTACATCAAAAGCTAATTCCGAAATGTTCTAATATTGTTTAGGGAAATCGATGGGTTGAAGAATTGGTAAAGGAATATAAAGCAATAGAATTTTGATCATAAATGTATACAATAAACAAAGCTCTAAACAGGTTTTCTTATTCATCCTCCACCACGCCACCCTTACAAGATGTAAATTGATTTGTAAATGTATTTGTTTTTTTTTTATGCACCATCTTTTTTATCACTAACTAGACCAGGCCTCTCCAACTCAGGTGCTATTGCATATGCTCCGGCCAAGCGCCGGCCAAGCACTGGGAATTAAATGCAAGAATATGATGCTGTCTGTCTCTGTCGCGCAAAGGCGGCTGTGCTGGGGACGAATGAGGAAGGCAGTGGACAGGCACCGGTGCTGTGAAGTACAGCACCGGTGCGCACCGGCACCGAGTGCTCGTTTTGGAGAGGCCTGAACTAAACCAACATATTTTGACCTCATAAAGATAAGTTTATTTTCATCAAATTTAGTATCTTTTAGTTATGAAGAATATCAGCCATTTTGTATGAATTCAGCTTTTAATTTATCTTTTAGAAATCACAATACCACAAGTGAATCTTTGTATGTCAATGTAAACCTTGGAGAAAAAAAGTGTAGATTACTTAGAATATCATTTAAATCATTGGCGCATTCGCCATAATTTGAAATACATTATGAAGGTAATAAATCAGTTTGTTTACACGGCGAACAAAAAACTGTTTTGAATGAAATTTTCCTTTTCAAACTTTTTTTATTTGTAAATTACCTTTTACTGAACTGCATTCATATTCGCCGAGTTAAAATAAATGAGAAGGGTAGTTTAATCATTATTTACAGTTATACAGATTGTCCTACATCTGTTTTTTACCTCTTTTAATTACAAATTACTCTTATTTTTATATAAACATCATTACGTTACAAACGAAATATCGACTATCCTCTTCAAATTATGAAATTTCTCTCTTATTAAGAAACCTGCTAGTGTTTTTTTACGGTTTTGATAATTTTTTCAAGTACAATCTACAACAATGATAAAACCTTTTAATGAATCGACTTTTTTCAATGGGTTAAGAAAATAATTACAACAGACAACAAAATTATTTTTTGAAATAATAAGATTAAAATTAAAATATTAGATAGTTTTAATTTATATTAATAAAACAATGTAACTTGGACAATATTATTTTTTATTTTGTCTTTTACGAGTAGACAAAATCTATTTTTACTGGTACTTATGTAAATAAGTAATTTGCTTGTACAAGCGTGAAGACGTATATCATTTCAAAACAACTTCTCTGGCTATATGCCACGATATTGAGTTTCAGTCGTGGAGTGATCTTGTGTTTTTAAGTATTTTTCATTAATTACTTGGGATTCTCGCACAAGACAAGATTAAAATTCAAAAACATGCACTATTGTGTCAATTGTATTGAACATAATACGCATATTTTTTATTAATTCAATTCTAGTGCATGTAGTGGATAAGTAATTGTTTTGAAATGATAGGTAACTTATATGTTTTTTTTTAACCTGAAATAGTTAATTGCTTTATGTTTAATATAGCCACATAGTTTTCGTACTAAAAACAGAAAATACAATTACCGTTTTAGAATTTGCATTAGACGCGCCAACTTTTGAGGATAGTTTTAGATTCTACAAGTACATTTTTTATAAAGGTAAATAGAAGCCATGGCACAACACTATTATCGTAGGGAAGCAATTTTTCACCAGTTTTGCAAAAGAGGTTATATATGGTGACTGGTGATAAAAGTGTACAAATGCTGGGTGGTGATTGTACACCTCAAATGTAACAAAAAAAATTGACCATAGTCCGATTGTCAAGCAAATGTAAATAAAGATAGCCTAGATAGAAGGGGAAGAGGGGAAAAAAGGCCCCATGGCAACTTTTTAAATTATATAGGAATGTTATGCTTTCTTTTACCCCCGCTTCCCCTGCCATCTAAGCTACGTTCATTTACATTTGAAATGTGATTTCTTCTGCCGGATACGGAATTTTTCAGAAAATAAGTATATCTACCATTGGAATGTTTATTAAACAAGGATGTTTTTGTGAAATGTGCACCCTTTTGAGAGACAAAAAAAAATCGTTTGATCAGTCAAATTTTTAAAAATCTAGAAATGTGTTTGTGCTTACAAGAATTAAATGGGAATTTTGCTAAGTATGTTTCCTTCAAGAAAATTTAATGAGTTTTTCAATGTTTTTGCTGTAGGACCAATAATAGTTCAGGAGATATGGTGAGTTTTAAGCAAAAAATTAAGTTTTTCCGAAAAAACACAAATCCTGAAATTTCTCCCTTATGTTTGACAATCAGACCATCAAGAGCAACTTTTTTGTTTCATTTGAGGTGTACAATCACCACCCAGCATTTGTACACTTTATCACCAGTCACCCTGTATTCTGAGAACCAAGACACTTATATATATATATATATATAATATATTGCTTTTTAGGATACCCTGTATAGATATATATTTATACATACGATAGTTACCGTTCGCCTAAAGTATTTGCCTGAAAATTGAAAAGGAATCATATATGACATACGTTATTTAACGTTCGAATAAATAATAGAAAATATTGTATAACGGAAGAGCCCGCTCGGACGGCTCATAACTGAAAGGATTTTATGGTGACTTGACAATCTCTTTCCTGCATATATGTATGTATTTCTTCGAACCGCCGCACCGGGTGACACGTATATTTACCGTGGTGCGACATTTTTGAATTGTACGTCCGCGGTGCATACCGAGCGATATATACGGATAACGCCCGTCATGCCGAAATAATAAATCACACATTCTGTCGACTTCGAAATACCTGAGCCGCGATATCAGCGGACTCCACATCGCTGCAGATTATCTCCAGAATGCCGCAGCCGTATAAATGATGCGTTCTTCTTGCTCGCCTCGGCGAAAATCATTTATACTTTGCAGATTTATTGGTTCTCCATACAGCGATTCTCGCACAAATACGTTTTTTTCTTTATTATCCATTTTTCCTTCTAAAGCGAAAAATGGATTCTTATCTGTTCTTCATCGCAGTTTCATTTTTGACGAGGAATAAACACTACATATACTTACCTTCACTTGATAACGAGTAGATATAAAAATAAGCAAGATGCAAATACATATATCTATCTAACTTCTAGTGCACATAAGACTAGACTGTGTCTGTATGTGCTACAGACCAAGCGGTGTCAGTTTTGAGTTGGACTTTTTACATACGAGGTGTGTAAATTAAGTAATGAGACTGGCTACGTAGCGCCCGATCTAGCAACACTGCGGAGACGGGACTTGGAAGGGCGGTAGGTTAACTTAACAGGTTTGTGTTCAGTACAAGTTTGAACTTGTTAGAGCCATTTGTTTGTTCTTTGTGACTGTTTTTTCTAGTGCGTTTTAAAAATGAGTGACATTAATTTTGAGCAACGGGTGCTACCAGGTTTTGCTTCACACTTGGACACAGCGCAACGGATACTTTTGCAAAATTTCAACACGCCTATGGAGGCATTGTTTTTTTCAAGAGCCCAGGTTTTTCGGTGGTTTAAGGCATTCTATATATCCGATAGAATACGGGATCTGTGGGGAATTTCGCGACCTTCTTCTCTGTTAGTTTTTTGGTTAGTTGGATTAGGTCCAGGAATAAATAACAAACTATTCGATTCGATTTAAACTATAGGATGTTTGCCATTTAGGCAAAAATCGAATAGTTTGTTATTTATTCCTGGACCTAATCCAACTAACCAAAAAACTAAAAGAATACGGAATCTTGTGCGTTCAGATCGTCGGTTGACGACATGAATGATCGGGGAAGAGTTAAATTTGAATCACACCACTGTTCATCAGATTTTGACTAACGAATTGGGGATGCGAAAAATCGGCGCAAAAATAGTTACAAAAAACCTTCGCAGGAACAAAAGGACATGAGGAGATAAAGGTGTCTTGACTTTTTGGAATCTATTGAAAATGATCCCCATTTGATGATGATGATTATTTTGGGTCCACAGGAAACATTCAAACGTCTGTAACCGATCAGCTGAAGGCTATTCCAGTATATGAGTTCCAGCACTGCTATGAGGAATGGATTAACCGTCTCCAGCGCTGTGTGGCTTCCCAAGGAATTTATTCTGAAGGAGATAATACTGAATTATAATTCTATTCTAATGGAAAATATAAAAAAATCAGTCTCATTTTCAAAATGGATTTCTAGATACATACAGGATAGATAACCTATTTTTTTTGCTACGGCTCGATAACAAAAATTTTGCCCATTCGTTGAGAACATTATGACAGACGTAGTGTCTTAAACTTTTTGAAGATGATATTTTTAGCTTCAATTCGGCCCCCCATTGGACAAAAGCCCATGGTTTCATAGGAATATGTTATCCTAATTTACTAAATAAGCTAAGAATTACATGTTTTGTGAATATTTTTGTCGTTAAGTATTCATTATTTTTTAGTTCAAGATAAAACAGATATCGCTCAAGTATTTCTTAAAGGTGTCTTCTTTATTAAGTTTATTAAATGTGTTTTCATCATTTATTTTGATAACACCAACAAATATCACTCGATGATTTTGTTGATAAACTTCATTCACAAGGAATTACGATAGAATCTTCAATTTGCACAATTCTTTTCAATCTTTAGAACTTGATTTTCTACACATACAACCTTACAATAATGCCACGTAGACCGTTATTGAGCTTTAATACCGCGATGCGAAGAAATTGAAACGAGTAAAAATAGTCAGGGTTATATTCACCTTTAACCTTACTGTTCCTTGTAAGTAGGTCGGAAACTGCATGCATACTAGTAAACGAGGGTTGATGTCATTGCTTATTTTTAAAACCCTTTATTGTGATACCTGCACATACGTTATGGAATTACAATAGCTGAAAATAGTGAAAATTCATATAATGTCAAATTCTGTGTCTGGTAAAACTGAACCTTTTACGTAGAATCCAAAGAGGGCAACAGTTCTAAAAGTTATATATGAATGCATATTATATCAAACCCTTTTGAGTGGAACATCCTCTGTACTTTGTATACCCCTTATTATTATCTTGTGTTATTTCGATTACAAATACACGAATAAGTTTTTTATTAGTTTTTGAGATGTTTATATCTAAAAAAACATCATTCTTGACAAAAAAATTGCTTATCCTGAGATGCCATGGGCAGTAGTCCGACTTGAGATAAAATGTACAGGTTGTCCGATAGATTGAAAAATGTAAAATAAATGCCTTTATTTTTTATTTTTTGTAAACAACTTTAGTTAACAAAGTTGTGTGCAAAGTGAAGGAGTACTTAAATCCGGTCTTAAAATAATAAAAATCACATGTGATGAAAAATAGACGCCACATTTTATGATATATGATAAAAAATAACATATGATAAAAAAACGGGCCAATTCTGGTGCATGGTCAAATAGAATACCTTTCTTAATTTTCTAGAGATCTGAACCAAACTAGGTATTCAGTAGTTTTTAGAGGCACTGAATCCATATCTGATGTCAGATTTGACATTAGATTTTTGAATTATAAAAGTGAATATGGCGGACTAAATATGGCTTCCTTAACCTCTTAGAGCGGAGCAGAATTTTTTTATTTCTCTGAATTTAGACCTCAAAGTGTTTTGGTAAAGATTTTTCGAGGTTGCTGATGACATATTTTGGTGTTGTTGAATCCGGAATCAGATTTTTTTTTTAATTTCAAGATGGCCTATTCACAATGGCGGTCTAAAATTCAAATATTTTCGGAATTTTAGAAAATCTGCATATAGTGGATTTTTTAGATCACTCATTACGAGTCTGGGATCAAATTAAGACGAAAATTAAAAATTTGTGGGAATCTGAAAAGCTATAAGTAGGAGTTTATGAGGCCACTGATAACAAATCTGAAAACAGATTTTGAAAACACTCGAAACTTCACCCCGACCCCTATTGTTCACCCTTCGGGGGTAGCAGAGCAAAACATAACTCTTACAATCGAATTAGAGACACAAAAAACCCTTGCATACTAAATGTGGAACGGTTTGGCAAAGAATTGAAAAAACTCAAAATTTCACACCAACCTATATTTTCAACCTTCGGCGGTGGTAGATAAAAAAAACCTTCTGAATCGATTCAGTGTCTCAAAAAAAAACCATGTATACTAAATATCGTAATATTTCCTAAATTGGCGTAACATTGATAAAAACTCTACCAGTGAACCAGTTAATAAGAGTGTTTGAAGTCGAGAAGTGAATTATTGAAGACAAAATACAGAATTTAAGCTTAAATATTTGCAAAGTAAATAGTTAAAACTAGAACTATTCAACATGTAGAATGAAAATTATCCATGATAACATTTAATTCAATTTAACTCACTCATTCTTGGGAACACGTTCTTGTGAATTGAAAAAAAAAACTGCTTAAAACTTTTTATAATAAGTATCAAATAAATGTTTAACTGCCAGCTTTACTCATAAAATTAAATATTTAATAAATTCATGCGTCTTTTTTTTCGTCAAATGTGAGTTTTATATACAGTATGCCCGGATCGAGTTTAAAAAGAGGAAAAAATCTTGTGTTTTTTGATTTCTCAGAAAAAGTCACTCTTGATGATTTGCCCTGCTTGATTTCAAACCCCCAAAACGAAAATTACTTTTTTATATAACTCAAACGGTTCTCGAGATAATACCATTTTTCTTCATAATTTGGAAGTAATTCTAGTTGGCGGATTTAACCCAATAATTTCGTTGTCTAGGATACTATATGCTATAGAAACTCAATTAATTAGTTAGCTAAAAAAATGATTCGAATTACTTAGTCTCATATTTTAATCATTGAATTAAACAACTGATTATAAAATGAAATCAAAACTAAACCAGAAATTTTTATTCAAATAATGCTCCTGCTTTTTCTGCACAAATTTCAATCCGAGCTCTAAATTCGTTAAAACTATTTCTAATTTCCTCAATTGACAAGGACTTGACTGCATTTTGAATCCTTGTTTTTAATAGCTCTTCATCATTTTCTAATGGTTCACGATAAACAATTTGCTTTAAACGTCCCCATAGATAGATATCCCATATTGTCAGATACGGGCTTCTCGGCGGCCAAAAAATGGGACCATCCCTTCCTATCCAGTGTTCATTAAATTCGGAATTGAGCCAATTACGGACAGTAACGGCATGATGAGCAGGGCACCCTCTTGATGGAAAAATTCGTTCGATAACTTAAAGGAAGTTCATCAAGCTTATCTGTTAAAAAAAATTGTAGCATCTCCAAATATGTATTACGATTTAAATTTTCTTTTGAAAAAATATGGACCAATAATGCCATTTGTATATGAAACCGCACACCACACATTAACTTTTTTGAAATATTGTCTTCGACAAGAAATAGTAAAGTGGGGATTTGTTTCACTCCAATACCGGCAATGCTGAGAGGAAACGACGCCGTTTGTTGGAAAAGTAGATTCATCGGAGAACAAAATTCTGAAAAAAAAATCCAAATGTTTGGCCTCATCACCCTCCTCTAAGGTGTGCCTGAATTTTGATTTAAATGGTAAAATCCGGTTCTGATTGAAAATTCTCTGTAAATGCGATATACTTATTTCAGTTTCAATTGCCCTTCTTCTAAGTGATAATCTTGGAGCTTCTCTCACGGAATGGAGGACAAGAACTGAAGCAGCATCATCACCATTTTTTTTTATTTTTTTAATATCTAAAATAGAGCCTGTTTCTAAGAACTTGGTCATCAACTTCTTTGCTTCGACATTAGAAATGCTAACTTCCGGGTATTTTTCGTTAAATTTATTAATAACAACACGATAGCACTCTTCCCCAGTTCCATATCATCGAATCAAATAAATTATTTGTTCTAGAGTCAACATTATAGCATATAAATAGTAGCAAAATGACGAGGATTCGATTTGAAGTTATACTGACTTATTAGTTGTCAGCAGTTGTCAGTGATATCTTGCAATGAAATCCGCCTACTAGATTTTTTTTAACAATTTTAAAAAGTCCAAATCATGAAGAAAAATGGTATTATCTCGAGAACCGTTTGAGTTATATAAAAAGTAATATGCGTTTTGGGGGTTTGAAATCAAGCATGAAAGTTATTCTTAATTATTTAATTAATGACTTTTTCTGAGAAAACAAAAACACAAAATTGTTTCGTCTTTTAAACTCGACCCCGGGACATACTGTATATATATGTTTTTATACATATATACATATAATGTTTTTATACATACATTTTTTTAAATGACAACATATTGCTTGTGATACATCATTTGAAAGCTCTTATTTCACGCAGTAGGTATACTCCTAAATTTTGGGACGATTCTATCAGGCCATTTTAAAATGGTGACCGTTCAAATGTTAAAATTCGACAAAAATCGAAGGAACGTTTATTTAAAAAATCACTCGAACACGAGAGGTTCTACAGCTATTTGCTCGGTTATTTGACGTAACACACTCTCAATATTTATCCAGAATTCCAGAAATTGAAAATAAATAATATAAAGCGCATTCTTAAATATTTGTATTTAACCTATGGTATTTATTAAAAACAGAACACTAAAAATAAAAACAACACAATTAAAACTATCTATCCTAATCTGGTGTTTAATAAATGTTCAAACTGTGCCTCGTTGACTTCTTAACAGGAACTAAGCCGCGATTCAAATTCTTCAACCGTGTTATCATTTCAGCGAGTATTTTTTGAATTTCGTGTCTTATTCTATTTTTTAAGTCATCTATTCTAGTAGGCTTATTTACATACACGCTATGTTTTAAATAACCCCACAAAAAGAAATCCATGGGGGTTATATAATTGACCCCCTCGCCCAATCCATCGACCCGGAAATACTTCGTTTAAAGATTAATTTAAATAATGATTAATTTTATTAAAATGATTAAGAATGCGCTTTATTTTATTTATTCTCAATTTTTGATATTCTGGATAACTGTTGAAAGTGTGTGTTATGTTAAACAGCCGAGGAAATAGCTAATTTATTTAAATAAACTTTCCTTCATTTTTTATGGAATTTTAACTTTTGATTGGTTGCCATTTTAAAATGGCTTGTTAGAATCGCGCCAAAATTTAGGAGCATACTGCGTGAAATAAGATATAAGCTTACAAATGATGTATCACAATCCATATGTTGTCATGTGGATGTCGTCATATTTTTGACAGCTGTCAATAAAAAAACAAATAAAGTAAGTCAAAATGTTTAATTGATGAGTCCGAGTGCTTTTCCAAAAAAAATATCCGTTAATTTTTATCGAATTTATGTGCGACTTTACGCCCTCATATGTAAATAACGGCCTTTTCCACAAAACTGAAGGTTTCTTAAAGGTCCACCGCCAAGCCGACAATTTTACAGCGGCTTGTAAAACGCTAATGCACACAAAGACGTCAGAGGATGTATTACTTTTGTTCCTGCGAAATTGTTTAATTAAAATTTATGGAGGGCTGTGTTTTGGGCCCCCCCTTTCGCGTGATAAGCGGCTTAGGCGCGATAACATTAACCATTCATGCGCCCCGCAGCATTCGAAACGCCGAAAAGGTGTAGTTTAGTGATTACAAAGAACCGTAAATGGATTATATGCATAATTTTCGACGGAGCCGGTGCAACTAATGGATTTTCGGCCGTGAAACTGAGTAAAGGGTCCACCGGTGACTGATGAGCCGGTGAGATATGGAATATAATTTTAATCATAGATTTGTAATACAGAAAACTGGTAAATAATACTCCTAAATAAATAATTACATTTATATCCAAGTAGTGGATGTATCCATACAGGAGGAGAATTATAGAAAGTTCATAGAAACTTGAACACTTTTCACTACTTAACACCGAAACACTTTCTTATTTTTCAGCGTAAACTGTTTCGGTCAATTTCAAAAAAGTAAAATTTGCATCTACTACACCAGGAATTCCCTATCGAAGACTGTTTTTAGTTGGCAATGTTGAAATTGGTTAATAAATTGTTACAAATATTGCAAAGTATAAACAGTTTAGTAAAAATAGCTAAAATTGGACAATTTATTGAAAAAAGAAATTCTACAATATATTGTGCTATGAATCAATATAATCAATAAATATATGATATATGTAAACCAGTCATTACAATTTGTGCAATTCATCCAACCTTTTGTAAATTTATAAAAATGTAAAATATTTTCAATTCTAATTCTAAATATTTCCAAATAATTCCAAATACTCCTATATACTTCCAAATGCTTTCAAATTCTTCCAATTACTTCCAAATATTTCCGAATACTTTCATATACTTTAAACTATTTGCAAATACTTCTAAATAATTCCAACAATTCCATCGATGTGTACACATGATTACTTCAAAAGATGGTTTACTCCTCGAAAACAACTTTTCTTTGGCACAGAGCACAGGTTTGTTTTAGAATAAAAAATATATAACTGCCCGAAAGAGGGTATTGTAACGAGCTATTTAAAAAAATAAAAGTCATCAAATCTGGCTATGAATGTGACAGATGGAAATAACGTTTATACGGGGTGAGTCAAAAATATGGAAACCCTTAAGAATCTCGCGAACAGTGCATTTTAGAGAAAAATGTATTAGACAAAAGGTTCAGGAAATTTCCCTGGCTTTCCATCGGTGACCTTAGATTTGACCTTGCCTCGTCCTTGAAGGTCACATCAAGGACACTAGAATTTTTTTAAACGGAAAGCCCTATTTTTTTATCGTGGATTTGGAAAGAGCGGAACATTTTACGTCCAGAAATGGCATTTATAGTGACCTTGACTATGGCGTTGAGAGTCATATCAAGGTCACTGACGTTTTTAAAAAGGGAACCTCTGTTATTTTTATCGAGGATTTTCTGCTTCGTTCAAATGAAGCAGTTAATTTAACATTTAAATAAGCTCTCGATTATGGCCTTGACGATGACCTTGACTATGACATTGAGAGTAATATCAAGATCTCAGACATAAAAAAATATGTACCCCTATTTTTTATCGGGGATTTGGAAACAAAAAATTCTACATTTAAATATGGTGTTTTTTATGACCCTAAATATGACTTTGACCATGACCTTGAGTCATATCAAGGGCACTGTCATTGTTTTAAATGGAAATTCGTATTTTTTATCGTGGATTCTTTTTAAGAAGCAGAAAATATTACGTTTTATTGCGGTCTTGACCATGACCTGGATCGGGACCTTGACCATGACCTGGAGTCATATGAAGGTCATTAACACTTTTTTAAATGGGTAACCTTATTTTTTTATCGTGGATCTGAAATGGGAAAAAATTTTACGTTTACATGCGGTCATGAACGTAACCTTGACAATTACCTCAACTATGATTTTGAGATTCATGTCAAGGTGATAGTGGAGGTTATTGTCCTTGAGAGTCATATCAAGGTCACTGATACCGGCCAGTTAAAGCAAGGGGTTATGAGCCCAGTCACTGAAGGCAAGGCTAGCAATCCCGGCCTTTTAAGGCAAGGGGTTATGAGTCCAGCCACTCGAGTCCAGGCAAAGACAGCGATCCCGGCCAGTTAAGGCAAGTGTTCGAAATGTTTTCCGTTAACGGATTTCCATATAAAACTATGACAGTGCCCTTGATATGACTCAAGATCATGGTCAAGTTCATAGTTAAGGTCATAAACAACACCAAATTTAAACGTAGAATTTTTTTGTTTCCAAATCCCCGATAAAAAATAGGGGTACCCATTTTTTATGTCTGAGATCTTGATATTACTCTCAACGTCATAGTCAAGATCATGGTCAAGGCCATACTCAAGAGCTTATTTAAATGTCAAATTAACTGCTTCATTTGAATGAAGCAGAAAATCCACGATAAAAATAACAGACGCTCCTTTTTAAAAACGTCAGTGACCTTGATATTACTATCAAGGTCATAGTCAAGGTCATGACCAAGACCACATCTGGACGTAAAATTTCCAGCTCTTTCCAAATCCACGATAAAAAATAGAGGTTTCCATTTAAAAAAAAAGTGACCTTGATATGACCTTCAAGGACAAGGTCAAGGTCAAATATACGGTCATCGATGGAAAGCCAAGGAAATTTCCTGAACCTTTTGTTTAATACATTTTTCTCTAAAATGCACTGTTCGCGAGATTCTTAAGGGTTTCCATATTTTTGACTCACCGTGTATATAAGCTCAGAGAAATTTGGTCAAACTTTTGAAGTGGCTGTTACAATTGTAAAACAAATAATGGAATTCATTTTTAATAACAAAGGCGTGTTTCACTTGAAATTTATTTTTGAAATGGCAGTAGAATCAATGGAAACTAGATATGTTCTATGGGAGCTGCAGATGAAAACTTCAGGGAAGTTTTTCCAGATGCAGTTATTAATTTCGACCATTTTTAGCCCGTCAGTAAAACGTTTCCTAAATTTGTACCAGCAAACTGGAGCGCCAATCGGAAACAATGTGGCAGACCCAGAGTAACGACAAAAGAAAACGTTGAAATGGTTAGGCAAGTGATAACGGACAATCCAAGAACATCTGTTAGCCATCTGAGCCAACCGGTGAATATACAAACGTGTCAACGAATTTTGAAAAATGATTTGGAGCTCCATCTAAATCGTCAATCCACATATGAATTTCTCAGACCTAGAAGACCACAGTTTTGCTAATTGTTTACTAACCATTTTAACCATAACGGTGCTGTCTTCGAAAAAAGTATTTTTTACCGATGAAGCTTGGTGCCATCTTTTGGGTTATGTTAACTTCTATAATATGAGACTTTGGAGTAGGCAGCTGTGAGCAGAAAGGGGATTGTTGGACCCATTTTTTTTAACGGAACACTGAATGCAGAGAGGTATCATTTCGAAATCTTCACTTTTATACAAATGAAATGCAAATAGGTTATATTCAACAAGATGGAGCTTGTGCGCATACTACTGAAGAAATAATGAATTATGTATATAGGCGAATTTTTCAAAGATCATAGTTTGAACACACATACCATATTACATTCTAGATCTTGCGATTTTCCAAAATTTTTTTTTGTTTTTCCCCTTTGCGGTGGGGGGGCCCCCCCCCCCCCCCCCCTCTTTTTGTTTTTTTTAGAAAAACACCCCCCCCCCCCCCCCCCCCCCCCCCCCCCCCCCCCCCCCCCCCCCCCCCCCCCCCCGGGGGGGTGGGGGGAAGATTAAAACTCAGTTTTAATCTTCTCTTCAACTTGGTTTTAATCTTCAACTTGGTTGGCGAAACGCGCGTCGAGAAAAGTGTAGTAGTTCGGTGTTTCGTGGAAAACGTCAAGTTTTTTGTTTCTACGTCGAAGGTTCCAGTACCCACTCCAGAATGAAATTTAAGAAGTTAATGGAACACCGTGGATACTGCAGCAAGTTATTGACTCAGTTAAAATAAGAGGTCAAGTGTGTATAAATAGGAGCGGTCATTTTCTTTAATAGTGTATTATTTTTTCGAAACTGTAGTTTCTTTTTTTATAAAGTTTTGTATTCCTGTTTTTTATATGCCAAGTAAAAGTACCCATCATACTTGTATAATGTGACATCTTTGACAATTCAATAATACCTATTATAAACTTAAAATTAAGAATAGAAATACGTCTTTTTTTTGCTCGGCCAACTTTGACGACTTTTTTTAATAGTCGATAAGAGTCGTTAATAGAGGGACATGTACTTAATTAACCTGTAGGTTCACGCAGTAAATGGCGTTACTAATATAAGAAATATTCAAATGGTCGGCTATGCCTTCAGCGTTCCCGAGATGAAGCGTTTCCGAGAACAGTTATTTTTTCAAATTATCCTTTGATAGGTCTTCGAGACGACTTTACAGATACGTTGTTTACACCCATAAATACATCGGCGGCGTATCCATAGATCTGACGATTTTCCGCATGCAGCGTGCGCCTGGAAAACGCGAAACTTTTACAACCGACACGAAGACCGCATTAACGTAATATCGCCGGTGATTTACATATATTTTTTTTTATTTCCATACTGGAACGAGTCGCTTTTATGGGCCCTGAGAGAAAAGTAATAGGCTGAAAGCTATAAAATATGTAGAACGTAATTTTTATTTAGTTCATTATATCCTATTACCATTTTTTCATTAAAGACGGGCGCTGAAAATGCAACATCTAGAAGCGTCTTATTTATTTGCTTTTAGGATTAAGGATTTTATTTTAATATATTTTTTTTTACTTTCAATAATAATCGTTTAATTGAAAGTTAAAATACTAACGTTCTAAAATTAAAACAGTAACATAACTAGCGCCTCTGTTTAATGGAATAATGAAATATTGCATTAAAATATAAATATGTACAGAAAATTGCTACACCGCACCTGTCGAATTAGATTGACTATTATGTCATAATCAGTTATATTTGTAGAGCAATAAAAATGACGTTTCTGTTACACTTTATCCGCAAAATATATTTTATATTATTTTGTCAATCTAAAATAGCGCGATATGTTATCTTTAAAGTCAAATATCTCGACAATATTCCGTTTCAACATTCTACTTTTTTACATTACTGTACCCTACGATCTTTGAAAAATATTAGTGTTGTCATTAAAAAAATACCGCTACCAAATACATAGCTTGAGAACAAAAGACGATGTGAAAATTGTGATTATTAATATTTCCGAGCAATTTCTGTAAAAACTTGACGGTCTACAGATAATACCAACATTTAAAAATATAGCGAATGCGCTGGTGATAAGAATATACTAATATAACATACGAGATGTGTAAATTAAGTAAGGAGACTGATTCTTTAATTTTTTTTGTTCGAATATAATTAGAATTCAGTATTGTCTCCCCCAAAATAACTTCCTTGGGAAGCTACACAGTGCTGGAGACAGTTCTTTCATCCCTCATAGCAGTGCTTGAACTCATATTCTGGAATAGCCTTCAGCTGGTCGGTTACAGCCGTTTGAACGTTTTCTATGGTCCCAAAATGACGTCGCTTGAGGTGATCTTTCAATCTTGGGAAGAGAAAAAAGTCACAAGGACTCAAGTCACGCAAATAAGGAGGCTGATGAACCACAGGAATGTTTTTACTGGCTAAAAACTCGTTTACTGAAATGGCTTGTGACGAGACGCATCGTCGTGAGGCAATATCCAGTTGTTCTTGATGCTTGATCTCACATGCATGACCCTTTTTCGAAGTTTTTCAAGAACCTCTCTGTAAAAGTGTTGATTTACTGTTTGGCTTGGGGGGCAAACTCTTTGTGGATAATTCCCTGACTATCAAAAAAGCAGATAAGCATACATTAGATCTTCGACTTGCTCATTATTGCTTTTTTGGGTCTTGGAGAGCTTGAAGTGTGCCATTCCATGCTTTGGCGCTTGGTTTCCGGGTCGTACTCAAACAGTCAAGTATAATCATTAGTAATGACATGTTTCATAAAATGGAGACACTTTTTTCCCCTGATGTCCTTTTGTTCCTGCGAAAAGTTCTTTGGAACCATTTTTGCGCAGATTTTTCTCATCCCCAATTCGTTAGTCAAAATCTGATGAACAGTGGTGTAATTCAAATTTAATTCTTCCCCGACAATTCTTGTCATCAACCGACGATTTGAACGCACAAGACCGTGTATTATATCGACATTTTCACCGAAAAACCTGGACTCTTGAGAAAATACTGTCTCGGTAGGCGTGCTGAAGTTTTGCAAAAGTATCCGTTGCGCTGTGTCCAAGTCTGAAGCAAAACCTGATTAAAATTAATGTCACTCATTTTTAAAACGCACTAGAAAAAAACGTTTTTTTTTTCTAGTGCGTTCTACGAAAACAGTGATAAAGAACAAACAAATGACTCTAACAAGTTCAAACTTGTACTGAAGGCGCACTACATGTTAACCTACCACCCATCTAAGTCGCGGATCCGTAGTGTTGCTAGATCGGGCGCTACGTTGCCAGTCTCATTACTTAATTTACACACCTCGTATTTCAGTGCAAACTATACATATAAATCTACATGTGATGCAGCACTCACCACTATTACATATTTTTTATTTACATATTTTACAACGTAAAAAAATATGATACATTAACAGTATGTAGGCAACAACGGATTTATTTGCTACGTATTTAATTCAAGTGCTGAAATTTATTATTTCATTGTAGACGTTTTTACATAAATGATTTATTACTTAAAACGCCGCTCTGCTCCGATTTACATTTGTAATACTGAAAAATGTGTCGCTCGCATATATGTATTTCATTATATTTAGGTATGAAAATTGTATCGCATTACACACTCGTAAATGTATGTAAGTACTTTAAAATAATATTAATGACGTTAATTAATGACACATTATTACCACCTAAGTGGCAGAAGAAATGTTGAAATTGTACTTCAGTCCATATAAGAAGAATATCACTGTTCTTCATAAAGCCAAAAATGCATACTTTCAAGTAGTTTCGTTACCAAATTTTATTTGACAATAATTAACAAAAAACTCGATAGACTAACTAACTGAAAACTGAAAACTGAATAAACTATAAAATAAATATTATATGTAGTGCTGATGTGGTCGATCGTGGTTAATGCATTGTTCATCAGGTACAAAAAGAAAATAAGAATGGTCCTTGTAATATTACTTAACTAATCACGTTTTCCACAAATATAACGAGAAAGCTGCCTCCTAACAGATTGCTATTTCCAAATTCCTTATTTTGATTTTGTATTATTATACCAGTTTTTTTGTGATATCTTGCTTTCTAAAAAATCATTCTATAAACTATATGGATATTATTAATATATCTTTACTTACCACACATATGTGTAAACGAAAATCATCTTCCCCCAGGACAACTCATTCGACAATTCATTATAGCTATAGTATATTGAATAGAATGAACAAATACCAATGTACTCGAATAGCTCAGTACACATGGTCATTTCTAATTGATATTTATTTCAAGCAAAGTATACAGGATGTCCGGCAAATATGCGGAATATATATAAGTATAAAATGCTGCATATGTGGTATTTTTTTAGTGAAAAGGAGGTGAAGAAGACATTTTCTTTCAATTTGTTATAAACAAATTTCTTTCAAATTGTATAACAAATTGACGTAAATTAAATATTTTTGATTGAAAAAAATACACGATCGAAAAGTAATCTGTGGCAATTACAATTACGTTTATATCGTAAATATTAGTTAATTAGATCGTCCGTAATGAACATTTTAAAAAAAATGACAAAAAACCGCAATCTGTAACAAAAATATTTTTTTGCAAAATCCAACTGGATTTTCGTTTGCACTGTCAACAGCTATGGAAAGAATGCAAAGACGATCAAATTTGAATTTTCACGTAATTCAGGTGATATGTGAGAAATTTTAACCCAGGTGCACATACTCCTCAATTATTGCCGCCTACTTACCGTACACACTGTATATGTACTGGATCAAATTTCACAGGTCTACAAAAAAAAAAAAAGGTCTGTCTTTGCGATCAGACCCATCATTTCATGTGTATTTTGATGCACTGACACGAAATTTGGCAAAAAAAAAATTCTACCGCATCAATTTTTCTCTCCACCCCCATATAACCCCCATAAACTCTTAGAGGAATTTTTTTTTAAATATTTTATTTTGATTTCACTAAAAAGTAAAAAGTTGATATTAAATGCATGTTATTAAGTTTTTTGGGTTGCTGATTACGATTCTGTGGTGAAAAAATTTTTGACAATTCATTTTAATTTCAGAATCGTAATCAGCAACCCAAAAATTTAATAACATGCATTTTTATATCAACTTTTTTTTAGTGAAATTTGACAGCTTGTTGACAGCTGTCATTAAGTCGAAATATATTATTGACTTCAGATTCGTGATCAGCGACCCAAAAAAATCAAAACATTTTTTTTTTTTAATTTCCTCTATAAGAGTTTATGGGGGTTATATGGGGGTGGAGAGAAAAAATGATGCGGTAGAAAATTTTGTTTTGCCAAATTTGGTTTCAGTGCATCAAAATACATAGGAAATGATGGGTCTGATCGCAAAGACAGAACTTTTTTTTGTAGACCTGTGTTATTGGTCATGTCATAATATTTTCAGTCAACCTTAAACTATCAGAGTATTATAGATTTTATTGATTGCACTAAACAAATCCATCTCTAAAGAAATTCATAAAAACTATAAAGCAGAAAATTTCTAAAATGGGAAATTTCCTCAGTCAAGGCTTCATAACTATGAAGGCTTGAGTAAATAAAACTCATGGATACAATTGTGCTAATTATGTAGTTCTTGGATGAGACATTTGTAATAGATATAACATACCTTCCTAGGAAATTTCATAATTTGTACATATTTTTGCAATAACAGAGGAACCTGCCTCGAAGACAAGGTGGGAGAGGTCTATTGAACATAAAAATCAGCACCTTAACCAAGAAGCTTCCTTAAGAAGAAAACTGTTAACCAACAAGGGCCCGCTGATAACAACAGTAGTAAGAGAGGACATAAGGTACACGCCTTTGAGCCTAGGATGTAAACTTCTTCCGGTCGACATACCAACAGAAGTGGAGCTCTGGACAAAGTGGATGGATGGAACATGCTTTGCCGTTTTCCAAAAATGCTACAGCCAAACCACATCTACAAAGAAAATTCATTAAAATGCCTTACAAACAGCTGTCTGTACCCCGAACCAAAGCTTCTTGACTCATTCAGGACAGGGTTATGAAAACAAGAAATTACCAGAAGCATATCTGAGATACGCCGTCGAAGACATATTATGTAGGAAATGTGGATCTGCAGGCGAAACTATAGAACACATAATAAGAGGGTGTTCCGCGCTGGCAGAGTCAGCATATCTCGGCAGGCACAACCAACTTGCGAAGATGGTCCACCAACAACTGGCACCCAAGTATGGCCCGTTAGCGACGGTTCCGCCATACTACAAATATACCCCGGAAGCTGTGCTGGAATCGCAAGTTGCAGTGATGTACTGGGATATGCTAATCACCGACCGAACAGTGGACTTCAGCTGACCAGAGATTGTGCTAATCAACTAGGAACAAAGAGGGGTCATCATAGACATGGCAGTGCCAGTTACCCACAACAATCAGAAGAGAAGAACTTAGTAGGTATATAGTGAACACTGAACACTATATAACTATTAATACTACTGTTAATATTACTATTAGAACCATTTAGTATATATAACTAATAAAACGATTGTAAAGCTATGTATAGAAAGTCTCAGAAATGGGTATCATTTTTCTTCAAACTTCACTGTGTAAGCTCAACAACTGTGTTGTTGATATAATATAGTATTAGTTTACACTGAAATATATTGTAATTCTCTTTTCACTAGCGCATTCGCCATATTGTTAAGATGTAATTCTCGAAGAGACTATTAAATTTTTACAAAAAAATGCTCGGACAAATCAATTTTGTTTTTCGAAGACACATTTTTAATAAATAAAATTTCCAAATATCTTTTGTTTTCAAACTAAATGACGTCATCGGTACTTTTGTTTCAATAACAACCTTAATAATTTAACGGATCAAAAAATAAACCATTTTCTAAGTACAGTAGCATAAAAACAGTCGAAACGGAAAATTGTCGAGATATTACTTGACAAAATATTTAAAAAAAAAATGTACAACAAAAAAATGTCAGTGTAATAATAATTCTCGATAAATGTAGCTGCATGTACTTTTTACTATAAAAAAATAAATACCAAATAAATGAATATAAGCAAGTAATAAGAGTAAGTCTGGTTAAAACAGTAAACTCTAAACTTACTCAGTATATTACCGAAGTTCTTAAACAGTCTTATGAGGAACATACCATTTTTTATATCTAACATGGCTATGAACTCTATTTTTGACAATATTCTCGATAGGTGGAATTCTGATTTTAAATAGCTTTATTGTCAAGCACATATTTGAAAACTACCCCGAATATATTTCGAGATAAGATAGAAAATATAAATTATATATCTAGGTTATAAATACATATTTACCTATAGATATATATTTAACTGCTAAAACCGTTGTAAATTCTGTATAAAAAGTCTTTGACATAGGTCAATTTTTTAAGGGAATATATTAAAAGAAAAATACTATTTTTAAAACTTATACAAGCTCAACTACCCTGCTCGTATTCCGCCTCATTTGAAAATGTAGAAGCAGCAGAATATTCTTATTTATCAAACAAATCATCGCATGTCATGAAGATCCCACGTCGAGGAGACTGCTCCATCTTGTTAACACCCAAAAAGTTAAATAACCCAGAAAGAAATATTTTCAGAACGATCTCGAAACCCAGGTAATTATGACAAGCTTTAAGTAAACCAAACACATAAATGGCGCAAACACGCGGTACTCCCAAAAACAGTCATGTAATTGTAGTATTTTTAAAACAAATTTTTAGACATATGTAAAATGCCTGTACATGTTTAAGTTACAGAGTCTTACGTTGCTTATTTCTGCAATATCAGGAAAGCAGCAAGATGTACCTACATATTCTATTCCGTTACCATATTACTAGGTGCATTTGTGATATATTGTATATAGCTACATTTAGCGGTTTCTGGGCTTCATTTTATTATTTACATTGTATTAAATATCGCTCGTGGTATTTCATGTTTTACCTCGACACATTCAACGATATATATTCATATTTACGGACTTGAAACGTCTAAATTGCCTTAAACACGACATAAATGGAAATAGTTCATTTTTGGAGTGTCAGAAATGCGTTGCTCCCAGAAACTGCCCAAAGGTGAGTCTGGCCTGTCGCTACAGGGTGCTTTGTAAGAATCCCTCCCAAAACAATTCGGGTCGGTAATTGCCGCTACTAAACTAACCCCTACGCGCAGTTAGGCATGCATTTGGACCGTCCCCGAGCGGCCGTCGGACCTGGGGCAGCGAAGTGGACGTCGATAATTTATGCAGATGGGGTGACCTGGTGATCGAACGCCGCCGAGAAGAAGCCGCGAGCAGGAACACCTACCTGGCGCGCGGAGCGTTCTGCACTGGGAGGCCCGGATCCGCCCTGGACAGCTCTCTCGGGGGGAGGCGCTCGTCACATCGCACACAAAACACGCACCACCTGGACACCGATGCCCGATCGTCGCGACGACCAGCTATGTCACTCTTGTATGTGGTGACGCCCCAAGTGAACGCACGGGACACAGAACAGGTACGACGACGGGCTGTGGCTGAGGCACTGCGCGCTCCTGCAATCAATAGCTGGCCGGGACACACTGCGAGGCCCTCCTGGCAGCGAGTCGCGCCCTTTCGGCGGTCGCCGGCCGCCCCCACAGATGCCGCCACCGCGGCGGAAAACACCCTGCCGCCGCCGACGACGACGACGGCGACGGTTCGGACAGCTGATCGGCGGCGAACGAGTGGGCGTGGAGGAAACTGGAATTGGGGGACGCCACTTGCTCTAGGTTGGTGTGTGGTTGTGACAAAAGGAAACGCTCAGAATTTAAAGATAAATCTTAACACCTTGGTTGCCGCAATGCAATCTGAAATATGGATCACTATGGTCGAGTTCGTCTTTTTTTTAACGAAATTAATAAATGTATGAGTGCGTATTTCTTTTTTTATTATCAAAAAAAAAAAACACCTTTTTGAGCTAAGAAACCAAATATTAATCACGCGGCATATACAAAGAAAATTAAAGAACACTATACAAAAAAATATTCAATTTACTGCAGAAAGGGGTCATGGATTTATCATAATTCTGTAAATTATGGCAATTACAAAATTATGTCATATTATGGAACTGCAAATAAGTATTATATTGTTACGAACGCTGGGCCAGTCCGCCCCTGCCTCCCTCGATACCAGCCGACCGCGTCGTCTGATAGACGTATGTGGAAGCGCCTGGAGAGATCGCGGCGGCTCGCGAAGTCGAACTGCCCGGAAGCTTCGAGATATGTCCGCAAGGAGATATAACGCGGGGTTTCGACGCGGGACAGTTTAGTTCCTATTTGAATACCGCCGCGGCTTTCCGTACAACGCTCTAATATAAATTGTATAAAAATGAATTAGTGTAGTTAAAGTGTTAGTCCGTAGTTGTAGTGATTAAATAAATAGTGTTAGTTTAAAAGTGCGAGTTTAATTTTTCACACCTCACGAACCCGAAATAAATAAAACGTTACAATATGTATATATGAGTTATACTGGGTTATGAGTTATAGGATAACATAATATATAAGGGATAGGGAAAGGATAACATAATATATAATACTAGCGACCCGCCCCGGCTTCGCCCGGTTTACGACATCACATTAGAAACCTCTAAAATTATCACTGTTTCTCTACTATATTATGCAGGTATTATATATATATACCTTCCCTCTTGAATCACTCTATCTATTAAAAAAACCGCATCAAAATCCGTTGCGTAGTTTTAAAGATCTAAGCATACATAGGTAGTAGATAGATAGGGACAGACAGCGGGAAGCGACTTTGTTTTATACTATGTTATGATAACAGGGAATGAGTTATATTATAGTATGAGTTATATGGGGATGATTTCTGAAAGTAAAACTTTATAAGTGTAAATTTTATATAGTTTTTTTGTTCCTCGTAGAAAATCAAAATATAGCATATGTCGTAGGTTCGGAAGAAAAGGGTTGCAACTCGAAAATTGTCTTTACAGGAGAAGCAATTTAAACATTTTGAATTAAATAATTCTTCATTATTTAATTATAAATCCACAAAAAAATACTATTTTTTTTATTATCATTATTAGCACTAAAATATGCTTTATCATAGGAGTATTTTGGTTTTTGGAGTAGTTTGTCTCGCGGCAAACTAAAATGTAAAGGTATTTTTGGGAATACTTATAGAATATTGCACATATCCCTGTGTTAGGACGTGCTGACATATTTTGGTCATATGTCGAGATTTATGTATAACTTTTTTTTTTTTTTAGAAAATAGGCATCTTTTTTAGTGGCAATATGGAAGAAACAGAAAAACTACTTTTTTTGAGATGTAACCCTTTTCTTCCGAACCGACGATGTGTCCTTTCTGCAGTTAGCGATTCGTATAGTAATAACATTTTTTTTGCGAAACAGGAAGTGAATCACAAGGTTACTGTTAAAATTAAGGATTTATTGCTAACAAAGTTAATCTTAATGCTGACAAAATTTAAGCCGTTATAAAATTAGTAACTTTCTTCTGTAACGAAGAAACTTGAAATTTTGTCAATCTATGACATTATTATATTACTATTCTTTTATTAGAAGTTTACAGTGATGTAGTCTATACTATAAAACAATTTTAAAGAAAACAATGTTACTCCACCGATTTTTTTTAATAATCAGATTATTATTAGTTATCGTACAATTTTGGATAAAAAAGGCCAGTTTCATTTTTGTCGTATAACTTTGTTTGGAAGTAATTATTAATCAAATGGTTATTTACCAACTTTTCGAATACCATTTTTTTTTCATAAGAATAATATGACATTTAATTATTGCAAGATTCTTAAATTTACACAAAAAGTACACCACTAGCTCTTCTGTATTTTAAGGGGGGGAAAGGCTCTGAGATACAAAAAAAAAGCATATTTTTGTGATTTTTTTTTCAGAGTACCTTGTTTATTAATATTTTTAAAATTCTTTACATTATTAAGCATTATTCTAAGAATATTCTGCTAAATTTAAAAAAAAAATATTCAAAAATAAGCCAGTGGTAGCGGTGAGAATTGACTCACCTCAAAGAAAAAGTTTCCATGCGGTAGTCAGGATAACTCATGATTGCTTCATCCGAAATTTAAAAAACCAAAAAGATTTCTTTAGTACATAAGTTTATCTTGGATTTGAACGAAGGAATTAACAAAATATTCATTTTTGAATTTTTGGTAAAGGTGCAATAAAAAAACTCTGATTTTTGTCTAAAATTGCTCTTTTTGTTGAATTAAAAAAATAAGTTGTAATTGAAAAAAAAAAAAGAAATCATTCGTTCAGAACCGAGTATTTAGTATGTAAAAGAAGTGTGCAAAGTTTAGTCGAAATCGGTCCAAAGGTTTTCGAGTAATTTTGATTACCGACTTAAAACAAAAGTTTTGAGAAAAAACGCGATTAAAGTTTGATACATGAATAATGATGCCAACGATGCCAAACTAACTAACTCGGTTTAGTTTTTCAAACAGACCCTTTTAAATTCAGGTATATTTTTTAAAATATAACAACAAACGAGTCTATTCATGCCTATAGAAATTAGAAAGAGAGAAACAGAAAAGACCAGCTGCTACAAACCACTTGCCGTTGCTCAAATTTAGTACAGATGTATAAAAAAAGATATATAAGATCATATTGTTTGGGACTACCAAACAATATGATGAGGCCAATATTTGATTATCCTATACAGGGCGTTAATGGCAATCATGTCATATTACTTTTTTTAATTACAATCCGGGCTAGATAGTGTGATGCGCAATTTAATTCTCTACAGAAAAGGTGTACTTGTTCAGGACGTGAATATTGCACCGTTTTCGAGAAAAAAGGAAAAAAAACGGATTTATTGATTTTCGTATATTCACACTAAATTAAAATAATAATAAGTTAGCCGGGAAAACAATGCTACAAATGACATTTCCAAATTTAACAGTTTATAATAACAATTTGAGTTGTTTATTTTTTAATTTAATAATTTTGTGTGAAAAGGTAGTCGTACGTATAACATATTCATATGTGTTTATAACATATCGCAAGACTTGAGACTGTGCAAAATAATCCAACTGTCAGTACCAGGAGATTGTGAAATAGGTTATACTTATCACAATTTAAGTGTATGGCGAGGAGGTATTGAAAGAAAATAGTTTATTTTTTCCTATCGTAGCACATTTGTGCAAGAGTTGCAAATAGGTTAAATTTTTACCGATGGTTTAGAAATGATTACAAACAAGAAAACGATTTCCCGCAAAAATTATATTCTGTGACAAAATCGCTTTACTAGAAGAAGAATTCTGCAATATAATTATCATACGAGAGCAGAAGAAAATATACATATTACACAATGTGGACATTATCAAAACTGAATTTAGAATAACATTTCAAACAACAAGTGTATGCCACCCCCATGGATACAGTAGAAGAATTAAGATAAAACTTCTAGTCTTTCTCTTAATTATTCTACTCGAATGCGAGAACATTAAAAACAAGAGTAACAGTATTGTTTTTTTTTTTCAAGGTTTTGTTATTTTCCTTATTTATTTTGCTTGAGGTTTTGGTTTGTCTATTCATTAAATATTCAACTATGGTTTTATTTTCAACTGAATTATTTGTATTTTTTAATAGGAGGTTTTTTTATGTAAGTAGCGCAAACAAGATCAGGTTTGAATCATTAATTTCGACATACTCTCATTACGTCTTCAGCAGTTAGCTATAATAACTCGCACATTCTCTGAATCAAAAACATAACGAAAATGTCACATATATGTTGTTTTCCTAGGTATCTTATTATTATTATTTTAATTTAGTGTCAATATGCAAAAATCAATTAATCAGTTTATTTCGTTTTTCTCGAACAAGTACACTTTTTCCGTATAGGTTTAAATTGTGCATCACACTGTCTGTCTCGGATTGAAATTCCTCTATGGAAAAAGATAATAATTATAAAAGAGTAACATGACATGTTTGCCATTAACGCTCTGTATGGGGTTATCAAATATTGGCCCCATCGTATTGTTTGGGACTATTTATTGTACTTTTGTACAAATTCCCAAATGGGGTTGAAAAGAAAGAAACTAAAATTGAATTTAAAACTTATTGCACAATAAATTGTAGAATTTATTTTTCAATAAATTGTTCAAATTTTAGATATTTTACGCAACTGTTTGCACTTTGCAATATTTATAACAATTTATTAGCCAATTTCAAGACCGCCAACACTCAATGACTAAAACCTAAGACTTATCATAGGTTTGTCTCTAAGAGAAATCGTCTAATCTCTCTAATAAACTAATCTCATTATTAGTTATATTAAGTTATAATTCTACAATTTATTGTGTACAATAAATTGGGCACAATTTCTGTTTTACACGTATTGAAATAAATTGAAGGTCAACTTGTACAATTTATTGTGAGAAAAATTGTTTCTCTTGCAATAGCTTCTTGCTCGTCTTGCTGTCGCGTATCTTGTTCTAATTCTGGCGTAACATAGACCTATTTTGTTTTAGTGAACGTAAAGGAGCGAGATTATTTCAATTTTGATGGAGTCAATATATCTTCTAACAATTACGATATTGTAAATTACCATACCACCATTTTTTCAAATTATATTTGCTGCGTAAACACGAAAAGTTAAACTTGTTTCAACTTTTTGCGAAATGTCCTTGTGGTGCACGCGTAAATTCAAATATGTGATACTAACCAATCATAATTCAAAGCGCGACTTCCGCGTACCCCATACGCGTGACTCCGTATGCGGCTTTACGCGATACGCGTGAATCCGTATTCGGCTTTACATATTTTTGTCAAGTGATAAAAAATGCTGCTGCCATCTATACAAAATTACTAGCACTAATGAAATAGCGCCAGGCCAAGCCAGCGCCATATTGTTGATTTTTGATTGTTGTTTTGTGTATGTATTGTCGTTTATCACCTTTATAAAATTAAGAAAATGTGTGAATAAAACAATACAAGCGATAAAGTCAAATACAAAGAAAATGTCTGCCAGGTTAAAACATATAGAAGTAGAAAATTTTAAATCGTACAGAGGTCGTCGAATAATAGGACCGTTAAAACCTTTTAACGCTGTAATCGGCCCCAATGGATCAGGTAAGCAGGTTTAAATTATACCCGTAATATTTTACATTGTCACAATTGTATTTAAGGTAAATCGAATTTCATGGACGCTATCAGTTTTGTTATGGGAGAAAGAACGCAAAGTTTACGTGTTAAAAGGTTAAGTGATCTGATTCACGGAGCTGCTATTAGCAAACCAGTATCGAGAAGGTATATTATATAAGTCATAACAAATCTATGAAGTCATTCTATCTATTGGTAATTTTTCAGTGCTTCCGTAACAGCCGTATTTATTGTCGATGAAGGAAAAGAAGTGGCATTTCAACGGTCAGTTCAGGGCTCATCTTCTGAATATAGAATTAATGGAAGTGTATGTTCTTGATTTTATATTTTTAATATACCTATACTTAATATGATCCCCATTTCTGTGAAATGTGCAAATCAGAACAATATCGAACAAGTTATACGATATTGTTTAGGCTTGCACAGAGAGTATTGTCCTATTAAAATATTATTTGATACTAAAATAGGTACAGTCAGAATAATAATAATAATATAAATATACATTACTGAAGCCGAAAAATTCTTCTACATATTGAAACATTTTAGGTGGTTTCTACAAACGAATACCTTGGAGAATTAGAAAAACTTAAAATAAATGTGAAGGCAAAAAATTTCTTAGTTTTCCAAGGTGCAGTGGAGTCTGTCGCCATGAAGAATCCTAAAGAAATGACTGCTTTATTTGAAGAAATCAGTGGGTACGTTATATAGGTGATTTTATATTTTAGACTATTAATTTTGTATATATTCAAGATCCGGTGCTTTAAAAGAGGAGTATGTGAAACTGCAACAAGAAATGCAAAAGGCACAAGAAGAAATAAATTTTGCTTATCAAAAGAAGAAGGGTATAAACGCTGAAAAAAAAGAGGCTCGCCTTGAGAAAGAGGAGGCTGACAAATATGCAAGATTGAAAGATGACTTGGTATAAATAAAAATATATGATTTTTTATTATTTTTTTTCTCGGTATTTCATAATAAAAAGGGTTTATTTTGATTATATTATTTTCGGTACATTACAATATCATTATTTTTTTTTATTTAGAAGGGTTACAACTTTTACTCATAATCTCATTTCATCTAGAAGAAATTTTGAGAGATATTAGGTAATATAAAGAAATAAATTATTGATACGATCATGATTTAAAACAAACATTTTCATTTGATATTAACATACGATGTTTTTTAGAATGACAAATTGGTTGAACATCAGTTATTCAGACTTTTTCATAACGAAAGAGAAATGAAAAATCTCGAACAAGAATTGAAATCAAAGCAGAAAGAAGTGGATAAGATAGAAAAGAAAAAGGAGAAACTTGAGGGCTTGCTGAAGGAAAAGAAAAAAGAGCATGGCAAATATAACAGGGAACTGGCCCAAATCGAGCAGGATATTCGAGAAGTGGAGGTGGAGATTTCGAAGAAGAGGCCACAATTCATCAAAGCCAAGGAAAGGGTCACGCACATGCAGAAGAAGCTAGACGGGGCAATTAAAAACCTAGAGCAGACAAGAAAGGCCCACGAAGCTCACATGAACGACATAAAAAAGCTAATGGACGAACTTGCCGAAGTAGAAAAGGCGAAAGAAGAATATGAGGCACATATTGCGGGGGGAATCCCAAAGCCAAGGCAGAGACGTGCATTTAGAAGATGCCCAGGTATTTATTACCTTGTTATATTAATATTTGTTTTATGTATTTACAATAATTTGTGGACTAAAAAAATCGTTAATGTTTATAGGTAAGGGAGTATCATAGACTAAAAGAGGAGGCAGCGAAAAGATCAGCTAGGTACATGCAAGAGTTAGACTCGGTTAATAGAGAGCAAAAAGCAGACCAAGATCGTTTAGATAACGTGTCGAGGATGAGAACAGATGCCGAAAACAAGCACAGACAAAAACTCCACAGAAAGAAGAGATGGAGAAGAGGATTGAAAAACTGGCAGAGCACATAAGGTTTGAACATTTGAGCTGTGTATAACATTTAGTTTTTCTTGGAAAAAAGTATTGATCTGATGAGGCCTAGTTCAGCAAGAGATATTTCTTCGTTTTAGATCCAGCGAACAAGCTCTACAAGACCAGAAACAATTGAGAGAGGACTTGCAGGCTGACGTGGGTTCCTCAAAGCATCGCGTACATGAGATACAGAAACAGTTAGATGACGTCGTTGAGCAGCTCGGTGATGCGAGGACTGATAAACATGAAGATGCTAGACGTAAGAAGAAACAAGAGATCGTCGAACGTTTCAAGAGCAACTATCCTGGAGTGGTAAGTTAATTATTCTAATACATTATAACCAAGTGACACTATACCATCATCCACAACTTTAATTGCAAACATTTCATGAATTTTAAATTTACATATATTATGTTCTATGGAGACATCCAAAAAAAACGTCATCAAAGTTGGCCGAGAAAAAAAAAACGTATTTCTAATTTGAACGAATTTATAACCTTATTTACTTGTCAAGACTGTCACATCATATGACAGCTATTGTTTATTTTACAAATTGTGATAGTCACTTGTCAAAAGTTTGACATAACCGAAAAGCCTAGACATGACCGCTATTTCCATCTCTCTCGTTCATAGCCAGAGTTGATGACGTTTTTTTTGGATGTCTCTATATATGAGAACAAGTGAAGCCAAATTCCGGTTTTGATGCGCACAAAGTGAAACACAAACCCTGCCTACTAAAAAGAACCACATTCAGAAAAATCGAAAAATGTTAATGCAAATTATAAAACACTGACACCAAATACACATTTATTTTAAATAAACAAAGTACATTGGATTAGTCAGTAGTTTTTAAATTATGTACTTTTTATATACATATAACTTAACAAGATTTACCGCTATTCAGTAGCAACGCAATCGGGGGCACATAAACCGTAAGCCTACTCTGGAATTACGAAAATATATGAATCAGCAGACCCGACAGTACTCAGTGTTTATTATATAAAACATTTTTTATTAAAAAATATATAAAAAAATTGCTAAACAACGGGAGGTGTTCACCAGGCACCTGACTTTCCTCTGACCTCCATTTGGCTTCGTCGGTTTGACTGTAGGATTAGTCTAGTTGGTCTGTGGTTCATATGCTACAAACTAGTATTACGGCTTAAGCCGTAGAAAATCTGGTGGCTTTTTGGATGGGTTTTCAAGATGTGCTCAGTAGATATGTCAGACAGTGACATCTAGTGGACAGAAGTCTATAATAACTGAGTTTCTGTCAGTGGGTTCGAGTCCCACCTAAGGAATATGAGTACAACCAAGAAGACTAGAACTAAGGAGACTGAACTCTTTCGGTATCTAGGGAACAAATCTGTCCGCCTCCAGGAGGCGCTGTAAACAGTAATGTACTCTAGTCACGTGATGAGCAGCGGTCCACATGTCAATGTTTATCATAGAAAACCATGCTATGGTTTTATATGACGTTTATCATTAAGCTGTCAAAGCGGGTGCTTACATGCCGTTTGGCTTTAACAAAAATACGAGTATATACAAAAATAAATATGGTTCAAAAGTGCTGTGTTGCATTATGTGGTTTAAGAAGCGGTCCGAATAACCGGACATTATTTCAAATTACTGATGTATGTATGAAACGAAATATTTTCCTTTGTTGTGTTGTTAATGTTGAAGCACGTAACATGAAATATTTTGAGTACATTTTCATATTGATCATTGCGAAAATTTGTAATTGCAAAGACATTACTTGTGTAGATTCAATATAATATTCAACAACAACAAATTAACGAAAAATATCGAGCGTCTGTCAAATGTATTCGCACCACGGACATTCACACGGACTCTGACCTCTAATGCACACAGATTAGTACAGAACCACGGTATATGTATATATATGTATCTGTTTATATACCGTAGCAACCAGAGTACACAACTGTTTACAGCGCCTCTGGAGGACGACATATTCGAGCCCGTCGCGTTATACAGCGAAAAGCCGCAGTTCGGTCTCCTTAGTTCTAGACTTCTGGAGTACAACAAACTATTCAGAGTATGTAAGTGTATTGCCGTTAAAAAAAGAAAAAGTATAAACAAGCTTTTTTACTAATGTACATTTATTTGTGCATTAGTTACAGAATAAAAACATGTATTCATATAGTATCATCGTAAACATCTGGCATAAGGAATTGTTTTAAATAAATTACTATTTGAAAATGTTACCATAGAAGCAATTGATATCAGTGATAATTCCGCGAATAATAAATTTATAAATACCTTGAATATTCAGTGTACATTTTTGCATAATTATGACGTTATAGTTTATGAAATTTTTGTATCATTTATGTCATAACTACGATCCGGAAATGTGTGCCATAACGTAGGATCGGCACTATAAACTCTATGATAATAAAATTATAAACCGTATTTTTTAAGCCAGTAGTACGCCACCTTGTTGCTGGAGCTCAGGATAGTCAATCGCAGTTTAACATGTAATGGCAAACATTCCGTTTGTATAATTTATGTCATCACTACGATCCGGAAATATCTGCCATAACCTAGGATCGGCACTGTAAAACTCTATGATAATGAAACTATAAACCGTATTTTTTAAGCGCCTTGTAAATTATATTCGCGTGTATTACTTGCCTGTGGTATGTACGGCATTGACCCTGTCCGACAGCGCCGGGACCCATGTATGCGCAGTATTACGCCACCCTGTTGCGGGAGTTCTGGATAGTCTATCGCAGTCTAACATGTAATGGCAAACATTCCGAACCCTAATCATAACCTTTTCTTAAATTATTTAATTGCTTTGCAGTATGATCGAATGATTAACATGTGCCAGCCGATTCACAAAAGGTACAACGTCGCCATCACAAAGAACTTGGGCAAATATATGGAAGCGATAGTAGTAGATACGGAACATACTGGCCGTCAGTGCATTAAATACCTGAAGGAACAGATGCTAGAACCCGAAACATTTCTACCTCTGGACTACTTGCAGACGAAACCCGTAAAAGAAAGGTTACGTAGCATTACGGAGCCCAGGGGTGTCAAGTTGATCTACGATGTTCTCCAATTTGAGCCACAAGCCATAGCAAAAGCCGTTATGTTTGCCACGAACAATGCGTTGGTGTGCGAGACTCCTGAAGATGCGATGAAGGTCGCTTACGAACTCGGAGGGCGCTATGACGCCGTAGCGCTTGATGGGACTTATTACCAGAAGTCGGGCTTAATTTCTGGCGGCAGCTTGGATTTGGCGCGCAAAGCTAAGCGGTGGGATGAGAAGCACATGTCTCAACTTAAGGCCCAAAAAGTAAGTGCTAAAGTCTAGTAAAATTTACCACATCTTAGAGTAATAGTTATTATTAGAGTAACATACTTATTTTGTTTATATAATTTTATTATCTGTATCAGTGCTGTATTTTTAACATTTCTGGACATTCAGACATGGACAGCATGTCCTTCTACGGTAGTTTAGATAATCAGTGCTGGTATAAGACTCTCTTTTATTTAAAGATGAAAAAAACTTATCCGACTAGTTCAAATTTTTAGTCACATTAATTCACAAAGGTTCACTAATGTCTAATAAATATCAATAGAGCTCTACTGAAACAAACCGTACCTATTATTTTACTTTCAACCGTACCTATTATCAACTGGTTATTACAAAACAGTATACCGCAGCGTTTGCAACCACCTCCACTGATGCAGATTGTCTATACCTTGACTGCTTTTTTTAACTCCATTCACGTGGATGACTCATTAAAATAACTTTTTTTTATTGTGTAGACCAATATTTGTACATTTATTGAAATTTGAGTTATGATATTTTTTTGTTCTATTTTTAATGGTGTCCATATTAGTCGCAATTTGTCTGGAATTTCAAAAATAATTAAAAGTTGATGAAACTGTTGATATATATTCTTCAAGTAATAAAATTATCTTCAGAATTGGTTGGGATTTTTTCACCGTCTAGTTTGTGACAAAAAAAAAATCATCAAAAAAAAGGAATTTAACATGGGCTCTCATGGACGTAGCTATTGAATTTGATAAAAAAACTACATTTTGAATAATTAGAAAAATCTGAAACTTTGTACACGCATAGCAATAACGTCTAGGAAGAACATAGATTTACATGGACATGATTGACCAGCTGTGTTGCACGCAATTATAAATTTAATGTTGAGTGACGCAATGGGGCAGGCGCTCTGTCGACGCGGCAACATCGCGTCTCGCGCGAAATTCATCGCGATAACCATCACGCTCGCCATCGCGCGTTGCCGATACGATTTTCTTTATTGTAGGTTCCTTTTTGCATTTCTTCCCTGCCTCAACGCCACATTGCACTCTACATAATTGTTTTGCCGAAATAAAACGACCTTTCCCTACGTAATCTATCAGATTTCTCATTAAATTTGATTTATCAAAATTTCCATTTGCGAACCATTACCGACAAACTTTTAGAGGTTAGAATTACTTTCTGTCAACAATGTTCGCGAGTAGCCTAGCCAACTGCCGAAAGCAAACCTTTCGGCGTTGCCGTACTTTCCGACTATAAATCGACTTTTAAAAACGCGATCAATAAATTATTTCATCGTCCAAACTTGGTATATAATAATAAATTATTAATTTATTGTGCATTACAAACATACTGCACAGAGAGTTCCATCTTAAATTAAAAAAATATGATATCAACATTTCACTTTTGCAAGTTGCAACCCTGATTCCTTATACATGGAAGAGATAGTTTCCCCCTTGCCCCACACCTCGGTGGCCAACCTCCTTAAAATGGTAGAAAACATTGGCTAATATGAAATTTTAAAAAAAATGTAATGGGAGTAAATGTGCATTAAATATTTTATTTATTTATTCTTGGGGTTTTTAGGAAAAATTAACTGAAGAGCTAAGGGAAGCCATGAAAAAATCCCGAAAGGAATCTGAACTGAACACAGTCGATTCACAAATTCGTGGGCTAGAAACTCGACTGAGATATGCCAAAACAGACATGGAGAGCACTGTAAGTTAATCTAGATTTACATATTTTATACCACAACATTTCAAAAGGAACAGTAATTACCATAACTTCCATGTATTCTGTTTTAGAACAAACAAATTCAGATCGTCGACAAGGAACTGGGAAGATTAAATGACGAGATGAAGAAGTACGGGCCCCAAATAGAGGCCATCGAGAAGAGCATGCAGACCCGCGAGCAGCAAATCGAAGAAATAAAACTGAAAATGAATAGCGTGGAGGACGTTGTATTTTCGGACTTCTGCAGGGAAATCGGTGTTCGCAACATCAGACAGTATGAGGATAGAGAGCTGCGCACCCAAGAGGAGCGCAAGCAGAAGAGGCTGGAGTTTCAGAAACAGATAAATAGGATTACCAAGCAATTTGGAATTCGAGAAAAGCCGTGATACTAAAAGTAAGTGGGCAGAAAAAATGTAGAATAGTGTTTTTTAAACCGTTGAATTATAAATCCCCAAAAATTGATGTATATAATCATTTTTTTTTTTACCACACTTTTTGTGAAAAAAAAAATTCTTTTGGTTTAAATTTCATCATGTTTGTTTTTAGACAACGTTAATCGTTGGGAGCGCACGGTAAGCGATGAGGAAGAAAAGCTGGAAACCTGCAAGAAACAGGAGGCAAAACACAGAGACGAAATAGACAAGGACCTGCAGCAGGTTGAACAGTTGAAAGCGCTGCGTCTCAACAAGAAGCAAGAACTGGAAGCAGCGGAGGAGGAGGTGGGAAAAGCTAGAAGAGAGGTCGGCGCGGTGGCCAAGGACGTGCAAGCCGCCCAGAAGTCTATTGTATCGTTAGAGGGCAAGATTGAAAGTAAAAAGAGCGAGAGGCATACCATACTTATGCAATGCAAGGTGAAGGATTCACAAATTTTATTCTGCGTCTCGTTATAAATAGAATGGTTTCAGATGGACGACATTGCTATTCCGATGCACGTGGGTAATATGGAGGACATCGTCGCCTCTACTCCTTCTCAGTCGTCTTCCGGAGATACGAGCAGCACGCTACAACAGTACGAGAAGGAAGCAAGGTGATATCCGATTTGATTTTAGTGTGGGTTCGTAACCCATTAACGCCCAAACGACGTCAATTTTTAGTACGTTTTCAACGGATTTATTTTGTATGTTATTGGACAAAAAAAATTTGCATTACCACTATTCCAACGCAAAATTGTATGCTCTTTCAGAATCCGAGCTCAAAATCCCGATTAGACATCAAGAAAAAAATATATGGCCGATTTAAACATGAAATATGTGAAAATTTTTCTTAATTTTTTTTTTGCAATGTTACTGGAAGAATTTCATGCTCTAATCATGATCAGGTGATCACGATAGTTGAAGTTTAACAGAATTTTTATATAATCATTGAATCACTCCTTTTTACAATAGGACGGCCAGAACGTAAAAATTCTATGAAATCCTAGCCTAATTTTTTTTTTGGGCAAAAAATTATCTAAAAACAATTGATTTTTGGTTTTTCAAACATGGCGAAAAATTTAAATTTTGAAATTTTTTTTATTCTCAAAAAATTGAGGGTATTCTTTGATCGATTCTAAGATATTTTTATTTCTTAAAAATTTTTACCACTCAATAGTATCAATATAATTGAACTTTGATAAAAAAAATTTCGAAAAACTATGGTAAAAAAGTTTTAAGAAATAAAAAAGAATCAATCAAAGAATACTCTCAAATTATTTCGGAATTAAAAAAAAACAATTGGATTTCAATTTTTCGCCATTTTTGAACAACCAAAAATTATCTCTAAAAATTCTGAGGGTATTCTTTGACTAATTCTAAGACATTTTTGTTCTTAGATAATTTTTGCTAAGCAATAAATTCCGAAAAAAAAAAATTAGCCAAGGTTTTCATAGAATTTTTACGTTCAGGCTGCCATATTGTAAAAAGGAGTGATTCAATGATTATATAAAAATTCTCTGTTAAACTTCAATTACCGTGATTAGAGCATGAATTTCTTCTGGGAACATGGCAAAAAAAATTCAGAAAACATTTTTTTTTCAAAATTTTCATGTTTTTCATGTTTAAATCGGCCATATTTGTTTTTCTTGATGTCTAATTGAGATTTTGAGCTCGGATTCTGAAAGAGCATCTTTTTCGTCAGAATTGTGATGATGCATTTTTTTTAGTCCAATAACATACAAAATAAACCCGTTGAAAACTTACTATAAATTGACGTCTTTTTGGACGTTAAAGGGTTAAGTCGATACGTAGACAGTCTGTAATAACCTTTTCTCATGTCGATTGCGATTGAACATTTAATTTTTTTCCAGAATAAAAATTGACTACAGCATGTTGTCAGATAACTTGAAGGATCTCGAAGAGAAAGACGAAATAAAGAAATTCGCCGACAAACTTCTGAAGTCCATCCACAGCTTACAGGATACCTTGACCAAGATTCAAGCCCCAAACATGAGGGCCATAGAGAAATTCCAGCTCGCCGAGGGCAAGCTGAAATCCACACAGGAGGAATTTGAGAATCTTAGAAAGCAAAATAAAAAAGCCAAGGCGGCGTTCGAACGTGTGAAACAGCAACGCTACGAGAGATTCACAAGGTGCTTCGATCATGTCTCGAATGAGATAGACAACATTTACAAGTCCCTGGCGCAGAATCAGTCGGCCCAGGCGTTTTTGGGGGCTGAAAACCCGGAAGAACCCTATTTGGACGGCATAAATTATAACTGTGTGGCGCCCGGAAAACGCTTCCAGCCCATGTCCAACTTGTCGGGAGGCGAAAAGACCGTCGCCGCTCTGGCATTGCTATTTGCCATTCACAGCTATCAGCCAGCTCCATTCTTTGTGCTGGACGAAGTCGACGCTGCTCTGGATAATACGAACATCGGAAAAGTGGCTAAATATATTAGGGAAAAGACGGAGTCCCTGCAGACCATCGTCATATCGCTCAAGGAAGAGTTCTATTCCCACGCAGATGCGTTGATAGGAATATGTCCGCAGGTAATTTAATTATTGTTGATTTGTTTTTTTTTTTTTCATAATACATTATGCAGACCATTAAAATAGATTTATAGTATTGTCAAAACTGTGCACTTATTCAGTATGATGAGTGAAATATACTGCAAGTAAGAGATGAGAATTAGAATCTTTGACGTAGAAAAAAACACACAAATACTTTTTCCACTAATAGCGAAACACTATACTCAGAGAATCAAAACAAATTTTAGTCATCCATAGCAGGATCCAGCATATTTTGCTAACCATGTTGGCATCATCTGAAGATGTTAACAACTATATTGGCATCACCATTAAGAGATAATACTAACATGGTTGGGGAAATGTACGCAGTTGGTGTTAGTGGAAACAGTTTAAGTATGTGTTTAGATACAAATTAACGTCTTTGGAAACACTGTTGTAATGAAAACATCTGCCATTCTTTGACCACACACAGAAATTTTTATGAAGCATCCTAGTCAGAGGTGCCAATGATTTTATTTCTTCAATTCTTTTACTTATAGTCACTTCTCAGCGTAAATTATTCTAATTTATCTTCTGAAACATTTACCCATTCCTGCTGCAAACAGTGATTGGTTACTAGGGTTCGGAATGTTTGCCATAACGCACACGTTAAACTGCGTTTAAGTATCCTGCTCTCCCGCAACGGGACCGCGTACTACTGGCAAGTCTGGTTGTCATCACTCCCTCTGCAGATATCATTAGGACCTATGTCTCTACCTTCTCTACCTTCTCTACTCTCCAAAGGTGCTCCTCAACGTGCTCATTGTATAGGCCTATTCCAGATCGAGGTGGAATATAAACTCCTAAAATATATTTATTGTTGCCAATTGCAATTTTTTCAAATAACTGCTCAACTGTTGAGTTAACAGAGTTTATCTGTTTGGAGATAATATCTCTACATACTGCGACAAGAACTCCACCACCATCACTCTTCACTAGTTTGCCCGAAATGATCTGTATATCAGAAAATTTTGAACATTTCTTTCACTTGTCCAAATATCCAGAATTAAACATGTTTCTATCAATATTATTATGTCATAAATACATATGTTAATATTAAATTTAGACTCATTCATTTTAGTTCTCATACCACCAATATTTTGACCATAAACAGAAATGGGTTTGATCAGTTTTTTGAGGATTTACAGTTCCTCGTTTCTACAATATGGGGAACCCCTTTTTGATATCGTATAATGAAATTGTTCTCACCATGTTACGCTTATGTTCTTCTAATTGCTCATACAGGGATTTCAAGCAGTTACATTGACTTGAATTTAGATTGGCTGAAATATAAATATTTGGAAAGAAAGTTTCCTCTTATTTTTTAATGAATGAAGAGCTAATGACCTATCAGTAATTATATATGAATTAATTTTCTTCTTAAGGAAACTTCTTGCTTGAGGTAATGATTTTTTAAGTTCAGTAGACTTCCCCACCGTGTCTTTGCGGCAAGTAAAGGATTATTACTGACGAGTTGGCATGAGAGTGACTAATTTAGTTAGAAGCCTCCTGATATGTCCGTCAAACTTCCTCAAGGTCAGTAATGGACCATTTAACTATTCCGAAGGAGTATGTTAGTCATGAGACAGCCCAGGAGTTGATGACTTTGATAAGATTGCCTCATGGTTCTCATATTTCTCCTGGAAATCTCTTTTTAGCTGTGTGTGATTGAATTTATCTTGCCATATTCCTATGTAACAGTATTAGTCTTCTGGTGGCAGTCGGTGGATGTCAGAGCATATACCTTTGGGTTATTCTGAGGTACTCCTTTTACAACAACCGGATTTAGGAAGTGGCGTATTTAGCATTTCATTATTCTATGATCGGACGCTGGCACATAGATACTTTTTTTTTGGGGCCTCTCAGTATTTAACCCCTTAAACCTTAAAATAATTAACCTTAAAAAGCAGTTAAAAGTATGAATATTCATACTTTTAACTGCTGTGTAAAAAAGATGGCGTAAAGTTTACGAATTTTCATACGTCATTATTCACCTGTTTTATTATTCACTAAATTAATAAAAAAAAAATTTATTACAAAAAGAAAAATATAGGTCCTTTATTTATCCGGTTGTATCACAGATATGCCATCATTTGAGGATTTTCAATTTATAGGTTACAAAAAAATTTTTTTCACATCACTCATTTAGATACAAATAATTTTGTGTAACCATCACCTTTACTGTTTTTAAAGACATTTTTCTTTTTTAGCCTGCTGATTGCCTTGTAAGTCAGGTACTTACTGTGGATTTGACCAAATATCAATTCTGACCGAAGAGGAAAAGGTAGTTGTAGTTTGTTGGCAAAATTTGTATTTTCATAAAATATTTAAGTTATTGATAAATAGTAAGTTTTTATTATTTATGTTAAGACTTGATATCTACAGCTTGTAGACATCGGTATTTGATATTGTATGTTTAAATATGTAAAACAATGTATGTAGCGTTTTAATAGTTGATTTTTTCTAGAAATAATATTAGTCTTGAAAAATAAAAATAAAATTTGATCACTTTTAAAACTGTTATTTTATTGTCATAACTAAAGCCGGATAAAGAGCGTGACGGCCCACAAAGTTTTCACACATCTCAACATAAATAACAGGGTAAGTTTAACACCTCTTTTTCTAAATTGCAACGGTTTATTGTTTTCATGAATTTTGTTTTTGCACATACAAGTAGTAAGTAGTATGACGCGTCCTATTACGGCCCGCCGCCCGGATCTGCTAGCTTTAGTCATAACAGGACAGCTTGGTGAAATTTTGTTGCATAATAAATATATTACAGAAGAATCAACCTCCAGTATATAATTTATTAGGTAACTAAATTTATTAAACTGATGGCGTGTTTTTTTGTTCAAGTGTCTTACAAATTTTACATTGGTTCCTCTCATGAATTTTACAAAATTGACCACAGGCGCCTCCGTCATTTTTAACAAAATTTACCACCGGCGCCTCCGTCATTTTTAACAAAATTTATCACCAGTGCCTTCGTCATTTTTGATAAAATGTATCGTCAATTTCTCCGTTTTTTTCCCAACATTCAGTGTAATACCACTAATGCAGTAGAGCATTGTATTTCACAAAACTACTTTCCATCACAAAAGAAGACTAAATAGGTATGATAATTTATGTTTGGATGTATAAAAGGGATTTTATTTGAATTAACGCCCATTGGGAAAAACAATTTCTTGTCAATAACTTCCCTTCCCTGCAGGTGCGGTAAAATGAACACCTCAAAATCCAGTTTTCCTCTTACACTCAGTTCAACATCCTATTTTTCCAGCTTCTTGCTTTACCTCAGATTCCCATCCAACTCCAGACTCAATTTAGACATTACTGAAGACATACCGATAGATCCTTTTTATCCTAACAAATTGAAAAACGGTGAACCGATAATTGTGAGAATTCTAAGGCAGAAGTCCTACCATCTGCTAAGATCAAGGGATGCAGTTGTGTACGAATATTAGAGATAAAATTTTCAAAAAATGTAATATACAGTGCGTTAGATTACAGGTTTTTCGATTTGTTACTAAATATTAAATTTTTTTTTTTTCAAAAAGATGGCCATTTTAATTTTAATTTTACAGGAACATTTTGTTTCCCAAAATTAAAATGGCCATAACTTTTTGAAAAAAAAAATATTTTGTAACAAATCGAAAAACCTCTTATTTTTGTTTCTAGATTATGAAAAAATATATACTGCAAATATTCCACAGAGCGTTACTGAGATCCCAGGGTGTTCTGCCATTTTTTTGAATTTTTTTTCGCAAACTTTACTGATGGTTTTTTCACTATAAATCCTTAACTGATAACTTAGCTAACTGAAATATCACCAACCGCCACTGTAGATGGTATAGATTTTATATTGATATCGGACTCGAACTTAAACAAAACAAAAACTCCAGCTTGAAGAGAATAATGTTTTTATAAAATAAATACAACAATACAGTTTAAGTGAAATTATAACATTAACAACACCAGACTTTCAAAATTAATACAGAAAATTACAAGGATTTTTGTATAACCTGAAAAATAAAATCATGAAATCCTTTACACATCTAGCTTTGGAGGAACAGCTCCCAATTCCCATAATCTTTAACAATATTTGCAGAAGTGTACGGACTCAATATATTCAAATTTTGTTCCTCCAAGAAGGAAATAATAAATAATTTTACAGTAAATATTTGTAATACCTTAAAAATATAAATAAATAGATTAGGAATTTATATTTACATAGTACAATAATCCTAAATATCTAATGCCCCAAATTTTCAGTCATTTCAGCAAATTATTGCAAATATATTTGTATTTAAAATATATTTCCTTGCCTTAAAGCTACAGATCAAAACGTCCAGAAAAGTATTACAAATATCACTGGTATGTGCACTTAACAACATAAGATTTAAAAAAAATAAAGAAGCTTTCTTTACATTTTGATTACTTACTACTTGTATTCCGCATATAAAATATGACTCCCTATAAAATGTTACTTTATTAATTGTACAGATGATCACCGACTATTATTCACTATTATTATCATCGTAAAAGTCAAATGGGTAATGAAAAATACTTAATCTGAGTAAACGAAAACACCAACAAAAATATATGTGATGCAATGATTAAACAACTATTTATTTACACGTTGAGCTATGACAAGAATCTTGAGCATGAACCACATTGTTTCCTAAGGCTACATGAGATGACAAGTGTTAGCAGACCAAATATTCAAAAAAATATATATATACAAGTATATATATAACTGATATTATGTAACTTTAAGTTTAAACGCACTTACTGAATCTGCCATTGATAATAAAATTAAATTATTTTTTCTGTTATAAAATTATAAATTAAATCTTCCTCCTTAGTTTAGTTTTGATCTTTACATCAAAATTAAATGAAATTAATTCCACATCAATTGGAAGAACATATTGTTGGAACATAATATGAAGAAAGTACGTTCATACAAAAGTTTTGCAAGACATAAGTCCTTAGTTTAGATGTTACAATTACTGACTCAAAAAATTGTGCTATACCGGGTGTCTATGAAGATACGGTACACTCAATAATATTTTAACGGAAAGAGACAGGTTTTCACTGCTGCAGATAATTTAAAATTTGGGAGCCTGTTAGCGTTTTCCACATTCTTCCATAACCAACTAGCTTCGGGAAATAAATAGTAACTGGATTTTTTTTAATGGGGCACCCTGTATATCTGTTTAATTTCAATTTACAAGTTCTGAGTAAGAACTTATTATATTTATTATAACAAATGATTTTTTTTACAATTTTTATTTTTAAGTTTCACAGGCATCAAAGCTTGTGCTCGAAAAATATTGTTTATGTAAGAAATGCCCTATTAAGCTTAGTGTCATTAAAAAGAGGAAGATTTTTTTATGAACATTATGTACCTGGAGTATTGCCATTTAAAGAAGTGGGCTAAATGACCCTGAAATTAAAAATTGCTCTTAAATTTAGTTTTATTGAAAATCGGTATTTTTTTTTTTTTGAGGAAAAACATTTTTTTTTAAAAGAAATTTAATGAAAACCGATTTTGATGCCTTGTTACTAATTTGTTTCTCAGATTTAGTTGGTTATAAAAAATCGCGAAAAATGCTAAGTATCCAAATTTGGAGCAACTTGCAACAGTGAAAATCAAAAATGTGTCTCTGTTCAAAAGTTATTGAGTGTATCCCGAGGGGCAAACAGCGGTGGATGTATGGATGTCAGTAGATGTCAGTGGATGTCCAGTGGATGTCAGTGGATGTCCAGTGGATGTCAGTAGATGTCAGTGGATGTCTTTGGATGTCAGTCAAATTATTTATAGTCAATTTGTATACAATGGGCTTGTTTAACAATGAGCTTGTTTACTGAAATTTAATTTACCGTTTTTTTAATATTGTCGGTAAGTATTTGACCTAAACGTACTGTAAAAAATGTTGATATCTTTGTAATAGTCGTGATATTTAAGTATCCATTTGAAATCTTATAAGTTAAAATCTCGTGTCACGGTGTTTGTGGTCGCACTCCTCCGAAACGGCTCGACCGATTTTTATGAAATTTTTTATGTATATTTGGTATGAGGATAGGTCGTAAAGTATATTTCATACCGCTAGGTGATTAGGGTGTCCCTATCCAGAAAAAAATTTTCTATTTTTTTAACAAACATTTTTCTTAAAAAAGCTGTGAAATGTAATATTTTGTACAATAAATAATAATTTTTGAAAAAAAAGGCAAAAAAACAAAAAAATTAAATAATTTAAGTCCGAGGATTTCATATCTGGGGTTACTTTGCCACCCCAGCTAATTATACATATTTTACAAGCATTTTTAGTTATATGACAAAGTAGCCCCAAACACGGGGGCTACTTTGTCACCCCATTCCTTATTTTTTTTTTTTCATTTCCTATGGACGTTGGGCAGCTGATTATTTAGCTAGGCATAAAAAAACGATAACGTCGCGTCGGTACACGTGATTTTTTGCAGGCAAAATTTCGAAAAAATAAAAAAGTTACAGCACAAAATATGTCAAAAAGGTGACAAAGTAGCCCCCGTTTTACGATATTTATTTGATTTTGTTTGTTAGATATTTTAAGTTGTTTCTCTTTTAATAAAATTGTATCAAAATTAAACGAGTATTATTGTTGTTTCTTAATCTTTCAGTCGTGCTAAAGGCTAGAATGTACTGTAAAATTGTTTGTGAATGTTAACGAGTGTCACCGGATGTCAGTGGATGTCAGCGGATGTCAGCGGAAGTAATGTAGTGGATGTCAGTGGATGTACTGTAGATACCAGTGGATGTATTGTAGATGTTAGTGGATGTACTGTTCAAAGTGGACGTCTGGTGTACACATTTTTGACCACGGTTTGTCCCTCGGTGTATCCTATCTTCGTAGACACATCAATATGATATATAACTGTTAATTTAAACATAATAAATATATTTCTATTTTCTTTATGTATATCTGTAGTTTAAAAAAAATGTAAAACACTATGAAATGATAATGAAATATTTTTCTGTCGTAGTAAAATCGCAAGACAAACAATTCTTTACTTAATAACTAAATTTTCATACTAAGTCTTCCGTTTCACATATAGCTTCTATAGAGACATCCAAAAAAAACGTCATCAAAGTTGGCCGAGAAAAAAAATTCGTATTTCTATTCTTAATCGAATTTATAACCTTATTTACTTGTCAAGACTGTCACATCATATGACAGTCATTGTTTATTTTACAAATTGTGACAGTCACTTGTCAAAAGTTTGACATAACCGAAAAGCTTAGACATGACCGCTATTTCTATCTCTCTCGTTCATAGCCAGAGTTGATGACTTTTTTTGGATGTCTCCATATTTTTGTGTTTATTCGTATTATTTTTGTAATGTGTGTTAAAATTTTCAAATATTTGGTCTGCTAAACCTTTGCAAAGTGAAAAAAGTAAAATTTCTGTGGTAGATTTTCTTCCTAAAATGCTGAAACTTAATTTTACTATTCAGTCTCTCTGGTGCGATATATACTAATCGATTTAGGAACAGAGATTCGTGTATTAATTACTGGAAAGAAAAGAATAAACAATTTTATTGCATGGAACTGTTCCATTTCACACCCAGCTGGAATTCTAACAGTCAACAAAAAAAAAAACAAAACTAAACAAGAGTGTCATAAGTTTGTTATAGTTTTTGCTACCGTCTTTTAATTAAATATTTCTATGTAAAACTTTTTGGTAAATTCATATTGTCAAAATGGAGAACATTTAAATTTACTTTCAATACATACAATTAGTTTTATCACTTTAAGGGCCGGTACTCCCGGTTAAGGCAGGATTAACTAACCAGACGACAAGACTGTGAAAATGTGTACAGATGTTACACATTAGACTTTATCTTTTTCAGTCTTAGCGTCTGATTAGTTAATACTGCCTTAACTGGGAGTAAAAGTACCGGCCCTAAAAGTAAGTTTACTAAATGTTAAAACAGGTTTAAAAACGCAACGCATAAATTTTGGTCAGAGAAAATTTTACATGGAAAGTTTAAGTTTTCTTTAAAATTCGTGCAGCAAAAAAGACAAATCAAACGTTTCCATCCTGAAGAATCGTTTTGTACTTAAGAGCACTTTAAATGGATTTGACACTCCTCGAAAATAAATAACATAACCGTAAATTTAATTACAATTTGTACTCGTACTGGTCACAATTACAAACTAAAATGACGATACGAAAGCACCAGATTTAATTTTAGTAGGATTTAGCAGAGGTTTAATAACTAACAGCAATACATTTATCATTTTTACACAGATGATGTTACCAACCTAAATTAATAAAGCTCAACTTAAAAAGTTATTTTAAATTTTTTAAAAATTCTTAAGAATTTAAGCCACTTGATATAAGATGACAAGATATCACAGTTAAAGTTGCAGTTCTAGTATCGATGTAAAACATGTTGAAACTATGAAGCATCATTATTACAATGGATAGTACTTAATATTATTTTACAACTGTCGATAATGGGTAGTTCAGATATTTATTGAATTTTTAGCCCTATATGCAAATAAAATTGTAACATATTACTGTCAACGACAGTAATACTGTCAACGTCCATAATTTGATTTATTGAAAAACAGACTATTCATTAAAAAAAAACTTTCTAAATTGTGCTGATCTCAACAATTCTACTAATGCCAGTAATTATTTCTTTCTTTGAACAATGGATATAAAAAATAATCAATTACATTTGATTAATTGATTAAAATCGATCAATCAAATAATTGATTTGATCAATTAATTGAATCATTGTAAAAACTGAAGCAAATGATTGGTTAATTGATTATTTACATTTATTGATCCAGTCAGACCAGGTGTCTATGAAACCATGGATCAGTCTGCTGCTTTTTTATTTATAGGAAGGAATTATTGAAATTTAGTATATATGTATGTAGTAGGCATAATTAGGCTTATTTTCACATATCATACATTTTAATAACACTTCCTATTTTATGGGAAGTGCAAATAACCTCAAAAATGTAAATATAACACTGCATATTCTCACATAGTTGGATGTTCATGAAACTTTGCTACGGGGCACAGTTAGTTTTTTGATATTGCGATTAAAGAAGAAAAAAATCAGTACATGAAGAAAAAAATCATTACTATAAACATTGGTCCAACAAAAGTTATCGAAATAGGCCTTGCTAATGAAAATATGGCTCATTTATGAGATTTGTCTTAAATTTGAATAATCAGAAAATATCTATTGGGTGCTTCACGATCTATTATACATTTCAGGAGAATTATAAATGACACGGAGGTGAAAATTTGTGTCTGGGGGTTTTCGGGGGATGCTCTACTACCTCTACCAGAAGTGAGAGAACAGAGTGTCCGTTCTTATCTTAGCAGATATAGGAACACAGTGAGTAAATCAGTTGTCGTACGATAGACGGAGTGCGAAAGCATTGGTAGAAGAAAAAAATATGAGAAATGGCGACCGTCGGAAGTGAACAAACTGACGACTGCGACTCTCACAATTATTGACAATTATAACACCTAAGAACTCTTCTGTCTTTGTTTACATTTCTTCTCACTCCTACTCACTCTGTTACTATCTGCTAAGATGACAATGGGCACTCTGTAGACTTTATAATACATAATTTTAAATGGCATGCTATATTTTGTATGCCATACTTCATTTCTACTCATTAGTTTAATTTAAGGTAATAAACATTATCTATAACTCATATGAACAGTTTTCAAGATTTTAAGGAAAAAAATTGTAATCGTAAACCTATAGGAAAAAATTAATAACCTTCGCTGTGATAAAATCCTATGCAATATAAGTACGAAAGGTTGAGGTTACTATTAAGAATTCTAGATATACGGCAAAATCCACAGGGTGCTGAAAATAGAGGGTCCAAACTTGAACAACTGTGTACTTTATTAAATCACTTATTTTAAACAGAACTAGTTATTTTAAATAGAACATAAAATATTTGATGACTGTTTTCTCTTCCTTTTTTCATGCCCTTTCAAGCCATCCCCTCCTATACTTAATATGTCCGGTTTTTGAGTTATTTCAAATTGAATATCAAATTTGAACAATTGATTGCATTGACCTTTCTTACGTTGGTTATTTTAAATGATGCTTTGTGTTAACTTAATGATATCACCAATATATATATAGATATAGTTCCCCTAGGAAGGGACTTGTGACCTATGGCAAGAATATGGATGCTGTATATAACATGGCCTATCAGCACTTATTTACTGAGATCATCTGGCAAAATAGCGACCAAAATCATTTCATGGTTGCACAAAGCACCATTTGGTTCTGTCTAGTATGTATAGAAAGAGGATGTATAGAAATTCCACAGGATTGGAAAGGATAAAATTGGTCAAATTTGTTCCTCTAACCACCTTAATAAGTAATTTGATATAACCTGAAAGCCATACATTTTAGGTACATATATAAGGAATGTTAGTTATGTCTAGGAAGAGAATGTTAAGAAAATTAACTATAGAATTATACCACAGTGAAACAAACTTATTAGTTTTGTTCTAAGAGTTTACAATTCCCCCTTTTTTTTTCTTAAATTTGAAATATCTCGAACACGATCGTATATTTTACCTATAGACAATGATTATTAAAGTGACTTTAAATTAACTAAAGGTGAGCAACTGGTAAATTACCTTTTTAGATTAGAAAACCATTATCAGTTATCATGTACTTCACAGAACATGTACAGTGGTGGCCAATAAAATAAGAGTGTCAAAGTTCACCAAAATCCAATTAATTTCGTGAGTTCTTGATCAGATAAAATAAATTAATTCACTTCGTGTACACACACCTTTAGGCTTCATTGGTGGAGTATTGTAAACCAATTTCATGTTTCTTATTTCCGAACACAAAAAGTTGTTTACTGTTTGAGCCAAATTCCACTGGACAAAAAAATAAGTGTTTTTCTTTTACGCCCATTGCTATTCGCATGTAATTTCGTGACGAATACAGTAAAGATTAGACAATTTCACACATGGTACTCGAGAGCTATAGTGAATAATGGGTCGCACAAAACACTGTACACCTGAAGAAAGGCATCTAATCTTACAATTAAGAAGTCAAAACAAGACATACGCTTTCATTGCTAACGCACTGAAACGATCACCATGTGTTATTGCAAAGGTTTTAAAAGAACAAAATGTAACAGAAAAAGCACCAGAAAGGAGAGGCCGTTCGAGAAAAACAACATGAAAACTTGATAATCGTATAGCACGTGAAGTTGGTAAAGATCCCTTTCGACATCTGTGACTATAAAAACGAGATTGTGCTTAAACGTTAGTCCCCGGACAATAAGAAGACGCTTAGAAGAAAGAAAATTGTATGGTAGAGTTGCCAGTTCCATTCCTAAGTAAGAGAAATATACAGCAAAGATTTAAATTTGCTCGAAACAATTGTAACCCAAACTATCAACGAAATTGGCACAACATTCTTTTCAGTGACGAAACAAAAATAAATATCTTTGGATCAGATGGAAGATTGTATGTACAAAAACGTAAGAATGAGGAATTCAACCCAAGAAATACTATTGGTACAGTTAAACATGGCGGAGGAAATGTTAAAGTGTGGGGCTGCTTTTCTTATAATTGAGTGGGCCCTATATTTAGGATTAAAGAAATTTATTTGCACATCTTGCAAACAGTCATGCTACCCTATGCGGAAGAAAATATGCCATTAAGATGGGTGTACCAGCAAGATAATGATCCCAAACATACGGCAAGCACAGTTAAGCAGTGGTTTACAAACAATCAAATATTAATTTTAGAGTGGCCCTTGCAGTCACCAGACTTAAATCCTATTGAGAATCTTTGAAGAGTTAAAAAAACGAAATAAATGTAAAAAATCGGCAAACAAAAATATTCTGTGGGAAGAAGTTAAGAAAGCATGGTATTCCATCCCTGTAGAAACTTGCAGAAAATTGACATGACATGACATGCAGAAAATTGACATCGGCCGGTTATAAAAAGGGACAAACAAGTGAGACGGCAGATAAGAAGCAAGCGCATTCGCATTGAAGATAGTGACGGAATAAAACCGACCCACTCACCACCTGCGTTAGTCGTTAGAACGAGAAGTGTAGAATATGTCCTTTTTCACATACTGTATAGTAACAGCTATAGAAAAGTTTAAAACATTTTCATTTTTTATCTAACAATTTCATGGTACATGGTTATTCATTATAAATTACCCACCCCTTATCATCGTTATTATTATATATATAGAAAAAAATATATCTAAAACCTATATACCTCTAGAATTTATATTCTATATACCTATAGAAAAAAAATTCTAAAAGTTGTGGTTATGATTGATTTTTTAAAATGCTGTTAAATGTACAGTAAGATTTCAGGGGATATAAAAAAATAAATGATTTTTAATGGGGCACCATGTATATTATTAATTTTTTGGAATGATTCTTGGACCTCATTTTTGGAATCAGGAAAAAAGAATAATTCAAAAAATTTAATAATATACAGGGTCTGATTTAAAAAAAAACAATCATTTTTTTGTATCCCTTGAAATCTGCATGCTACTGTACTTTTGATATACTTTGCATATACTTTACTTCTGAGTCATAACCACTCAACTTTTATTTAAAACTTCTTTTCTATAGGCAATAAAAACGATGATAAGGGGTGGGTAATTTATAATGAATAACCCTGTACAATATTAAATAACGTTAATGTCAAGAACTAATGATCTATATTTTCATTGTCAAGACCTACTTTGAAAATTTTTATCGTATAATTTTTTTTAAATTGATAATTTTGATTTTTATGAAAAAATTTATATAACTCCGCCCTCATTAATTGAAATATGAAAAATATAAGTGTACCGTATAGTAAATTTTGTGCAGAACGCAATTATTTAAAAATATACAGGGCGTTCTATTTAAAGATCATTGCATTTCTAAAATTATCGGAAGTATTATTTAGACGTTTAATATTTACGCTTTAAATTAAAACCCAAAACAAAATATTTATATCCCCCCAAAATTTATTAAACCCAAAAAAAATAAAAATTTTTTTTTTTTTTTTTTTCCCCCCCCCCCCCCCCTTAAAAAAAAATTTTTTTTTTTTTTACCCCCAAAATCCCCCAAAACCATTCTTTCTCCTCCCCCCCCCCCCTTTTAAAAATGAAAAGTAGTTTTTTTTTTTTTTTTTATTTTTATTCCTCGGGGGGGGGGGGTGTGGCGCCCTTCTTTTTTCCACTCTTTTCCCCCTTTTTTCACAAAAACCACCCCCCCTCCCCCCCCCTCCCCGGGGGGGGGGGTTTTTTTTTCTTTTAAGGGGGGGGTCCCCCCCCCCCCCCCCCCCCCCAACAAAAAACCCCCCAAATCTCACTCCCCCCCACCCCCCCCCCCCCTCCCCCCCCCCCCCGCCCCCCCCCCCCCCCCCCCCCCCCCCCCCCCCCTTCCCCCCCCCCCTCTACAATAATAAAACAATCCTTCGCTTGGCGGGGGGGGGGGGGGGGGGGGCCGCCCCCCCCCCCCTCTCTTTTTATATATTTTTTTTTTTTTTTTTTTCTTTTTTTTTTGGGGTTTTGGGGGGGGTCCCGTGGGCTTCCTTCCCTCCCCTGGTCTCTTCTCTTCTCTACCCTCCTTTCTTCTCCCTTCTTTTTTTTTTTGTGGTGGGTTTTTTTTTATTTTTTTTTTTTTTTTTTTTTTTCTCTCCGTTCCAGGGGCCCCCCGGGGGGGGGTGGTCTCGGGGGGCCCCCCCCCCCCCCCCCCCTCCCCCCCCCCCCCCCGTCCGGGGTGCCGGCCTCCCTTTTTTTTTCCCCCCCCCCATTTCTCTCCCTCCTTTGGTCTTTGTTCCCCCCCCGACGGGTTTTCTCGCCCCCCCCCCCCAACTCTTCTCTTCCCCCCCCCCCCAAAAACACAGGCCCACTCCCCCCCCCCCCCCCCCCCCCCCCCCCCCCCCCCCCCATTTAAAAAACACACACCCCACTCCCTCCTCACCCCACGCGCGGTCCTGTCCCCCCCCCTCCACCCCCCGAGTTTTTAATAAAAACTATATTTTTTTAAAAAATAAATAAATAAAGATTGTTTTTTTTATAAAAAAAAAATATATAATATATTTTTTTTTTATAAAACCCTTTTTTTTTCCTCCTTTTTTTTTTTTTATAAATTATTTTTTTTTTTTTTCTACCCCCCCCTTTTACACCCCACCTCTAATAAATAAAAAATTTGAAACATACGCCCCTCCCGGTTTTCTTACTTCTTCTTTTTTTTCCTCCCCCTTTTTCCCCCCCCCCCCCCCCCCTCCCTCCCCTCCCCCCCCCCCAAAATCTCCCACCTCCGCCCCCGTGTTTTTTTTTTTTTTTTTTAATAATAACCCCCCCCCACATAAAACCACCCCCCCTGTTGTTTCGGAACTTCCCCCCCCCCCCCCCCCCCCCCCCCCCCCCCCCCCCCCCCCCCCCCCCCCCCCCCCCCCCCCCCCCCCCCCCCCCCACCCCCACCAATTCTCTCAACAAACCCCCAATAAAAACACCCCCCCCTCCTAAAAAAAACCCCCCCCCCCCCCCCCCCAAACCCCCCCACCCCCCCCCCCCTTTCCCCCCCCCCCCCCCCCCCCCCAACAAAAACAACCCCCCCCCCCCCTTTCTCCCCCCCCCCCCCCCCCCCCCCCCCCCCCCCCCCCCCCCCCCCCCCCCCCCCCCCCCCCCCCCCCCCCCCCCCCCCCCCCCACACCCCCCCCACACTCTTTTTCTCAACACTTCTTATTTTTTTTTTTCTCCCCCCCCTCCCTGTTTTTCTTTTCTTTTTTTTTTTTTTTTTTATTCTTTTTTTTTCTCTTTTTTTTTTTTTTTTTTTTTTTTTTTTTTTTTTTTTTTTTCTTTTTTTTTTTTTTTTTTCTTTTCTTCTTTTTTCTTTTTTTTTTTTCTTTTTTTTTTTTTTTTTTGTTTTGTTTTTTTTTTTTTTTTTTTTTTTTTTTTGTTTTTTTTTCTTTTTTTTTTTCTCCCCTTTTTTTCTCCCTTTTCGGGGGGGGGGGCTGGTTCTCCCCCCCTCTTCCCTTTCTTTTTTCCCTTTTTTTTCCCCTGGGGCTTTCCCCCTTCCTCCCCCCCCTTCTTTTTTTTTTTTTTTTTTTTTTTTTTTTTTTTTTTTTTTTTTTTTTTTTTATTATTTAATATGTCAAAATAACCCCACTTTCCTCTAACCTACACGAATACAACAGCAGATTAATACATGATATCGATTAACACCAAGTTTATTTAGCCCAGTGGATCCTCGTTATAACATGGATTTAGGACGATGAAGCTGACCTACATCATAACCAACGAATATAAAGGTTTCGTCCATTTATTTGTGTAAACAACAGACGCTACGGTTATATCAGAATGGAAGCCTATAGTTGGCTCATTTGTTTATATAAATCTCGGATTTGTATTGTTCTTAAAGACTCTTCAACGTTAGTTACGCGGCATAGGAAAGAAAAGCTCAGACAATGAGAAAGGTTCTGAATCATTGTGATCGTACTTATGGTCCCTAGTTTTCATGCCACATTTGGTCAGCCTTTGACACCTGCACGGTAACTGAATCTGCGTTATATTGAGTAGCGGTATAACGACGCTCTACTGTAACTAAAACGTCTAAAATTCTGTGAACAATTTTTTACTATCTCCACTTCATGGTTGAGAAAGCACAATTTTTTAATTGTGTCTATATTTATCTAACTACCATACCAACAAGTTGTAAATACTGAACCCCATATGAATCCTGACCCAACCTTACCTAATTCTCAATTGGTTTATGTCCGACTTTATTAATTTTTTTTGTAAATCACGCACATAAATTTAAATTCATTTACATACGCAATTATTATTTTTAAATTGTGAATATATTCACCCCATTACTGTAAAAACCCAATAAATATCTAAACGCCCCAATATGAATAGACTATTTTCTCAAGAAAAAAAAATAAATAACAAAAAAACATCTAATGTGTACAAATGACAAATGCAATTCCTAAAAACACACCCACAATCGCACTCAATTGTTTTAGTCTGTAATTACCTAGAGATGATAGAACTGCAATTTGAGTCAATGTCAAAATCTAACACTAGAAGTTTAGTTTCTTCAGTACCGTTTCGACTGCCCACCGCACAAACAAGTTTAGTATCGTTTGCCCGTATGCGCCAAACCACACCGCCCGATCCGCCACTATCCAGAGCCACCAGATTCCTAATAAATTCCGCCGGTACGGACGTCCCACAGTTTTACTGTACCATCATCCGAGGAAGTTATCACAAAACGATTGTTAAATTGTAGGCAAGTTACGGCTGACTGATGCTTGTACGGCCCTACGAGAAACAAAAACACATTTTCAATACACGTATTACAAAACAATGAAGCCAATAGGAGTCATCCAAAAAAGAAAAACGTTATCAAATCTGGCTATAAACGAGAGAGATGGAAATAGCAGCTATGTATGTCGAAGCTCGAAGCGAAACTGTTGTCAATTTTTTGACAAGAGGCTGTCACATAATGTAATAGCCAAGAAGACTAGAACTAAGGAGAGAGAGCTGAGGCTTTTCGCTGTATAACGCGACGGTCTCGAATATGTCCACCTCCAGAGGCGCTGTAAGCAGTTGTGTACCACGGTATGCAAATAGATATCTATACGTATACTGTGGTTCTGTACTAATCTGTGTGCGTTAGAGGTTAGAGTCCGTGTGAATGTCTGTGATGCAAATACATGTGGCAGACGCTCAATATTTTTCGTTAATTTGTTGTTATATTTGCAATTACAAATTTTCATAATTATCAATATGAAAATGTACTCAAAATATTTCATGTTACGTGCTTCAACATTAACAATACAATAAAGGAAAATATTTCATTTCATACATATATCGGTAATTTGAAATAATGTCAGGTTATTCTGATGCTTTGGAACGCTTCTTGTATCACACAATGCAACACAGCACTTTCAAACCATATTTATTTAACATTCGAATTGTATTTTTTTTAAAGCCAAACGGCATGTAAGCATACTGTGACATTTATGAAGTATCATTAGTGACAGCTGACAGTTATTAAGTTTTATAGTTTATATACTGAAGGTCGCTTTACAGTTCGCAATTTTATTGTTGGCAAGAAAACTTGCAGAAATATTTATTGCGTGCACATGTATTTATGTTTATTTGTTAAAAAATTGTCCAAACAGACGTAAATACGCGTGTGCGCAATAAAAATTGCTGCAATTTGTCTTGCCAGCAATAAAAATTGCGAACTGTAAAGCGGCCTTTAGTCTATTTAGTTTATATGCTAGCTGTTAGTAAAGAATTGTATGGAATGACATATTAAATATTCATCACGTGACGTCGAGTACACCACTGCTTACAGCGCCTTCTGGAGGTGGACATATATCCCATGATACCAAACGAGTTTGGTCTCCTTTAGTTCTAGTCTTCTTGGTAACAGCCTTAACAATTAAATAAAGTTATAAATTTAAGATTAAGAATAGAAATATGTCTTTTTTTTTGCTCAGCCAACTTTGATTCACTTTTTTTGAAAGGCGCGTTATTTCTTTATATACCGTGTCTTCAAATAAATTCTCAATTAAGGTAGGCTATGATTTATACTTTTTCTCTATTAATGGTTGTAGACTTACCACTGATAGCTATTATTGTCAAATTAATTCAAATTATAAAAGTCAGATCAGGAAACTTTTTATAATTTTATTACATATTTATAAACAGAATTACCACACGAAACTTTTCTTCTTGAAATTTATTTTCAAAGTAGTTAGAAAATCCACAATATTTAATCAATTAATCAGTGCATACAGGAGTTCCGAGAACTCTTTCCTAACATTATAACCACTGACACAGCTTGTAAATGAAATTCATTCTTGTGTTGACAAATTTCGTAAAACTGGATCAGTAAGCATCCAAATCAATATTCAGCGTCAAATGAAAGACTTACCCAACAAATTGATTGTGAAACTGTCACAAGAAGTTCAGTTATTCATAGGAACATGCTACACTATGGTAAAAAAAGATCTGCAGTTATATCTATATAAAATTCGAACAGTCCATGAACTTAGCCCCTTACATTTTGGAAGAACAGTATATAGCAGCTTGAATACTTCTTTAGACCATTATTTTTTAACGAAAATGTAACTTCTGAAAGATATCGCGATGATTTATTAGAACCCCTTATCAATGAGGTACAATGAACTCACAGGTTATGTTCACTACGAAGCACCACGTTCGTTTATGCATTAAATCTGAAGGACAACCTTTTAAACATTTGCTCCAACAATAACTTGTTTTAATCTAGCATTTCCTTTACACATTTTTATACCACGATCAGATTAAACAATTATATTGTGCCATCAAGTGACACGACTGCGTTATTAGAAATTGTATGTTGCCAACATCATACTAAAAGTCCAGCCTACCCCTAATCTAGAATTTATTTGAGGGCGTGGTATTTCTAGTGCACGTTAGTTATTCTTACCTGAAAGTGTTTGCAGACATTGACCGGTCACTATATCCCAAACTTTCACAGTAGAATCGGCATTTCCAGACACTAAAATATTGTTTCTCAATTCCATGCCTGAAGTCAAAGACTGATGACCCATAAGGGTGTGTTTGCACGCTCCCGTCTCCACTTCCCACACCCGGATGCTGGTATCAAGGGAACCACTAACCACATATACTCCGTCAAACTAAAAGCATGTGAATAATCTACCACTTTATAAAGATATTAGTCGGAAAATTGTTCAATAGAAATATTTTCCACAATTTAAATTTATCATTATACAATTTTTGCTGTTTGTCATCATGACCGAATGTTTGCCTGCTGCGTTCTGATAGTTTTCCCTTTCCCCTTTTCCTTCCCGTGTTTGTTATACCCCCCCCCCCCAATGTTTTAGACCCCCCCCCAAACAAAAGCGCCCCCCCCGCCCCGGGGGGGGGAGGGAGACCAAAAACTGAGATAAGAGCCTCACGCATATGCACTTATCTTATAATGATTAAACTAAGGGTAATAGAAGGGAGAGGAAAGATTTTTTTTTTGGGCATTTAATTAATTTTTTGTTAAATTTTCAGGGTTGTGGATATAAAACAATGCAGGTATAAAAATACGAATGTATGACGGATCTTTGTTTACTATCAGAAGGTTTTCATAGTGGTTTGTTTGTTATTAAATAAATATTGTAGAAATGCCAAAAGTGTGCAAATTAACAGAAGTAGAACGAAGGCAAATTATGATTCTTAATTCAGAGGGTGCTATTGCTAGCTGCTATTGTCAAACGCTTGAAATGGTCACAATGTACTGTGAGACTACAATTTAGCGTTTCAGACATTGGTTCTTATGCATAGGTCAAAAAGCGGCAGTATCAACGTCGCGAGAACTGGAAGATCGTATTTTAACAAGAATAACTACAGCAACAGACAAAAAATGCACAAAATATTGCCTACGAGTTAAGGGAAAAGCAATGTGGCTGTATCTGCACAAACAGTAAGGAGACGTCTTAAGGAAGTCGGCTTGCATGCCCGTAGACCCCTTCGCAAACCACTGTTAACAGTAAGTCACAAGCAGGAACGGTTAAATTGGGCAAAAAAAACATGAAAAGTGGGCAGTCGAATAATGGGCTAAAGTGATATGGTCCTATATAGGGGTAACTCAAAAATCATCACTAATTTATGTAGATACAAACAAAATATCACATTATATGTAACAGTTTTTATAAATCTGGAGTAAACTGCAAATCCGTAAAATCAATGTTTTTTATAACTCATTAGACACCCGGGGGTTCAATTGTTTTCTTCACACAGTTTTAATGAGCATCTTTTTCTTGAGATAAGAACTTTAGAAAATGTATGGTGTCTAATACATTTGAGCATGACTGTAGTTTCCAGTCATCATATTCGATCCAGTTGCGTTTGACTTTTAAAGCCATTCCATCTACTATAAAACTCGGAGAACTACTTCTGATGGTTGTAAACTATCACAAATGGGCATTGCGAACAGAGCTTATATTTTTTCCAAGTATATAATGCCAGTAGAACATAAAAAAAAAGAAAAAAAACACGATTCTGGGTAATTAAAAAAGGTCGCATTTGTTGAAAAAATGGTGATATACAGATATGGACAATAGATTTGACCTTAAATCAAAACCACAAAATTTTTTGATGAATTATGAGGAATTTTCACCATTTTCCAAATAATTAACATCATTGACCATATGTATTTTATATTTAGTGTTTATATTACGAAAGATAAAAGTTTCCTCATTGTCCGTTTGTAATCAATAATATTTGGAATTCAACTTTTTTCCAAAATATTTGGAATATAAAAGGAACTCAACAAACACCTCAAACCTTTTACTGAGTAATCATAGGAAACACCAATTGATTACAATATAGAAATAATATCATAAAAATAAAGAATCATGTACCAGATAAAATTAATTAACCTTGATTGTATAAAAATTAAACTTTTGATTATTTGAACTGTATTTACTATTTACCTGAAGTGAATAAACACGATTGGTGTGACCCTGTAGAGTGTGCAAGCACTCCTCTGTTTCCGGATTCCACACTTTAACCATGTAGTCGTAAGCTCCCGAAACAACAAGCCTTCCGTCATATTGCACACATCGAACGGCAGCTAGGTGCCCTACTAAGACGTGTAGGAAGTTCCCCGTTTCGATGTCCCATACCCTTAGTGTCGCGTCTCTGGATCCACTCACAACTCTGTAAAAACATATTAGTTTGAAATACTCGTCTTCTTTAATACAAAAAAAAAGGATTCACTTTAACGGGTTATACTACCCAGCCAAATTCTTTTTTCCCATTCTTTTTTTTATTTTTTTTCTGATGTGTGAATTATCTAAAAATGATATTCAAAATGAATTTTGGGGGCAAGCTTTTTAAAAAATTATACAGCTTATTTTTCGAATACGTCTCAGCGGTCCAAAACATTCAAAAAGTTGCTCTGCTGTATTATTACAGTTCTATTCTTAGTTTTCCTCGGTACCTGTGTTCAAACGCACAAACTCTGCTGCAGAGTTTGTGCATTTGAATGAGGCACGAACTGTTCCGCCAATGCACGCTTAGCTGCCGCCCCCGCTAAGCGCGCATGCGTCAGTTGTCCGTGCCGTCTAGGAACACTGCTCGGTACAAATGAGTTTTATTTAAGAGAGTATTTAAAGAGTATTATATGATTAAATACGTTTTCAAACTTTAACCGCGTTTTTCTCAATTGACATACAACATAGCTAGCTCCGTTTTTATCCGATAGACTTGAAATTTTAATTATAGCTTCTTATATAGATTACAGAGAGTTCGGCCATATCGAAGTACACACGATTTTTTCGACTGATTAATAATTAGATTTACAATAAACAATTTCGTAAAGTCGATATTTTAAGAAAAAAATAAAATCTTGGGTGCTTCCAAAGAAAAACTAATGTAGATTAAGAAAAATATTTTTTTTTTTTGTAAGTGGTGTACCACTGGAATTGCTAGAGTGTACGCCGATTTCCTCATCCAGAAAAATTTTGTTTCATGTTACCTGGAGCTATGACGGCATTTTGTAACTTAAATGAAAGTAAGAAATACTTTTGTATACATTGGGCGCATTCAGGGACGCTCAGCCACTGACCGCTATGTGTCAGTAGTTAGCCTTTTCTGACAGTCAGCTGCTTAAAACTCCCTGAATCGTTTGTATGAGTTTCGCAAAGATATAGAAAATGTAATATGTTCTATGGCATAGATAACTTTCATGAATCATGGATTCATAATTCCCTGCCGTGTTCTGTGCTTAAACACGCTTAAAGGACAAAGGTTCGTTTTCTTTTCCATAACTTTTGTTTAAAAACAAGCAATATTTTCTTTTTTATAACTTTTGTTTAAAAGTAGGTTAAAATTCAGTTGCTCACAGCACATATGAAAACGACAGAGAGAATCATGATAGAATTATTGTCCAGTCAGCATCTCAGCTATAATATTTTAGGCTTAGTAAATTGGTCAGCCGCTGAGTTAAAAAAATTGTCAGCCACGTCCATTCAGGGAAGTAGCTAAGTTAGCTACTCAGCCACTGAGCGTCCCTGAATGCGCCCATTGATACCCATAGAATCAAGTCTCAAAATTTCATTTTTATCCATTACATAGGTATCGAAAAAAATACCAAAACAAGCTCCATTTTTCAGTATGCCTGGGTAGTATAACCTCCTAAATCTCCAATGAAGCATTAGGTCATATTGAGGTTTTGTTCTGGTTAAGTCACACAATTAAAAACAGATGTCGCTTACTTTTTTCCGTGTAAATGCATACACCTCACGGTGGACGTGTGGCCATACAGAGTATGGATACAAACTCCTGTATCAGCATCCCAGACTTTCAAAGTTCTATCAGTGCTGCCACTGATTATTGTGCTTCCAGACATTTGCGAAGACCAAACGCCTCCAGTATGTCCAACCAATGTACGTAGGCACTAAAAAATAAACATTTAAATTATATTATATAAGGTTATGTATTTAGTCTTACTAAATTTTTATAATGCACATATAGTCAGCTAAGAAGTCTGCACAATAGGATTCTTTTCAAAATACTTCTTGTTTGTGTACTGTATGTGCCATTGATTTCTGCTACAATTTTAATTATATTATATTCTTTAATTAGGAAGTGACTAAAAAATTGAGCGCTGAATGAAAAGTTTGCTATTTCATTGGCCGAATGAAGACCATTGTTACACAGGGAAATCTATGGAAATTCTAACATTTATAATTTGAAGAGCTGTTATATGTTTGCGTGAATTTTCTAGTCATATTTATTGAATTAATTCTACTTTAAATATGTTCAGTAACGCTATAAAAAAAGATAAAAAATTAATTAATAGTTCAAACCAGTTCTCACAAATTAAATTTTCTAATTTACCGTTTAAAAATTGAGGAAGTCCTGTATGTGTACCTATATAAATGTCTATTTAGCCGCTACTTTTCCTAATTAAAAAATAGACATTAAAAAAAGACCTAAACACATTGGTTCTATCAAATTGGTAAGCCCGCCAATATGTCATTTATAATAAGACTAGCGACCCGCCCCGGCTTCGCCCGGTTTACGACATCACATTAGAAACCTCTAAAATTATCAGTGTTTCTCTACTATATTATGCATGTATTATACATATAAACCTTCCTCTTGAATCACTCTATCTATTAAAAAAAACCGCATCAAAATCCGTTGCGTAGTTTTAAAGATCTAAGCATACATAGGGACAGACAGCGGGAAGCGACTTTGTTTTATACTATGTTATGATTATGGACATATACATATTTTCTGTTTCTGTACATTTGTTTTAAAAAATAATGGTGGTGTTAAAAAATTTCAAATGATATACTGGCAGGATTGCCAATTTGAAACAACCAACGTGTTTGGCTCTTTCTTGGTCAAAATTGCTGCAGAACTCAATGACAAAATATGAAATGAACTTTTTGGCAGACACTGTATAAACAAATCGTTATGTATTCTCTTATGTTATCAAATGACTCATTAAATAAACAAAAATCCCATTCGCTTACCTTTCCCGTAGTTGCAGACCAAACTTTTAGAGTATTATCGTCAGACCCACTAACAATTCGATTCCCACAGAACTGTAAACAAGTGATGACATGATCGTCGTGCCCCTTCAACATTTTGGGTGGTCGAATGGGCTTGGTTCTCCAGTTCATTTCTATGGCGTGTTGTCTCATATATGCAGCCTATAAAAATTACAGGATAAATACTTTCACCAATGTCACGTGTTCGTCAGTGGTTATGCAGGATGTTCTCAAAGTTAAGGCATTTATTTTACCAAGTTGCAGCACTCTAAAATTTTACCAAGTTGCAGCACTCTTAAAAATAAATCATTTTACCAGATATCAACTGTATAAAAGCTGCAAAATAACAGATAAATGCTGATAAATAAATTTTTTTAAACATTTTTCAAATTTTGCCATTTGTTTGATGTGTGCACAATCTTGTCTGTATCCATGATTCTATGCGAAAAAAATTGTCGGTGTCCATAGCTTCACAAGCGTTTTCTATTTGCGTCTTAGGTCTACCACATTATTCACTTTACATTTCCATTACAATAAACTAAGTTAAAGGGCATTAGAGAACTCCAAAAAAAAAAATCGCAAGGGGTCAAGTCTGGAGAGCGTGCAGACCACATATTCTAAAAACCGCGGTGGTTTATCTCCGTTTAGCTCAGGTTTTAATGTAATTATGTAATCATTCATTACTTGAATGTATTTTATTTATTTTTAAGAGTTCTACAAACTATTAAAATAAATACTTCAACTTTGTGAACATCTTTTATAATCACAAACTTATTAAATAATATTGCTAAAAAAAAAAACAGTTATCACTCGTGGTTAAGTGCTTTTTCAATAACCACACATATCATTTGTTGCAGATAATAAACTAATAAAACAATAGGGTTATTTAACTTTTTTTGTTTATGGTTATTTGTATTCCAAAGTATTAAAGTACAAGTATCTTGCCCACAAGGTAATATTACTTTTAATTCAATTTAGTCAATTAAAAAGTATAGGTGAAATTTTTCAAATATATGTCCCACCCATTTGTAACGAACATCTATTGATATATTGACACTAAGGGACAAACAGTTTATTCTTGATCTCGAATTCAAATCCATCAATTATGTTCAAAATACCTATTTACAAATAACTGTAGTTTTTTTTAATAGTCAAAAAAATATATATTTACTATACATTTTACAGTGTACACAACTGAATAAGTTCAAATACTATTTTTTCTGTTGCACAAAAGACCTTCTCTCTTAAGTTGTATGTACTCTATAGTATTATTACTTTGAAGAATGAAGTGAAAAATGAAGACTTTGGAATGTTTGTATGCCCACGTGTAAAACTGCCTAACAGTATCCCGCAAAACTATCATGGGTTATACTTTCACAACTAACAATAAATGTAAAATTTTTGGAAAAATTTGGTACTTTGCAATACACACTCTCAAACTCTGTTCGAATTTTGTACATACTATTAAGAATCTACCTTGGTAGAGGTTGATCCTTCCTCTTGGAATTTATTTTAATTTTTATCCTATTATCTGCAACATAAGTATGTTACCTACTTAAAGGACATCTCGTGGTGGTGTACTCTGACCATATCCAACAATAACTCACCTTCCAAGGAGACATATGCATACTGGGCGATCTTGACGACATCCTCTTTTCGGTATCTCATCTATGCCCGCGTGTTTGCATTTCTCTTTCCACAGAAGATTGTCTTCTGCTAAAAAGCGCCAACTACGACAAGTTTGCGCCGCCCTAAGCAAATCTCTGGGCTCTAGGAAAGATAAAACATTTAAAGCTAGTTCTTTTGGTAACAGCGATATAAAATCTCTTTGGAATTGCGGTTCAATTACTTGCATCATGTGACGGACCTGGGTCGGTTCACAACGTGCGATCAACTCGTTAATCGCCATGATTCTTTCCGCGTTCGACCACGTGCTGAACTGGGCCAGCCATTCCGACATTTCGGGTGGTGGATTGTCTTTCGTGGGAATCACAGCGCGTTCGACCGGTGGGAGTTGTGTTTGCCGATAGCAGTTGTACGGAAGGTGAAGTCGTGGCACTTTGATCAGATTTGGATGTTGCAGACATGGCAGGTGCGTCGGGTTGAATCTTTTTGCTAGGAAATCCATTACTGACATCCAGCTTTCTTTTCTCTATAAAATTGTATTCGTTATAACAATAAATAATGGAACTAGAAGGCATAAGCATGAGTGTATTAATTATCAGAGAGAAGATTAGTCATTGATCACTGTCAGTCAACTCAATCGGTTACTAACTCAATTATTAGAATAATTCATCATAGAAAAAAAAAAGTTTAATCACGTTCAGGATCAACTAAAACCTTACAACGACAATATATTTACTTAATTTATTTGAAACAAAACCTATTCAAGAACTACTAAAAAATGAGATTAATAGAACTATATACACTTTATCACAAAATACAACTGTTATTTATAAAAATATGAGTGATTACTGTAGATTAATATAATACTTATCTCTACACTAGAATCCCATGAATATTAAAAACAACTATTTTTACGTTATTTACACTTTGCTGCAAATATTTTATTGCATCATAAAATATTCAAGAAAAGTACGATTTCAAATTATAGGTATTTAATACTAAGTTATCATTCAAATGATTTTTGCCACCTTTGTAAATTTTCCCAAAAATGATCCTTTTGAAATACCATTTTTTAAAATATATACCATAGAAAAACAAAATTCAGATAAACTGTTTTTCCAACTCACAAAATTATTAAGTAATATGAAAAATAATTTATTATATAGCAAAGCATTCAAGATGAATATATTTAAAAATTGTACATTTTTTTAATAATGACATTGTGTATTAACTCACCAGATTTCTCTCAGTTAAATCAGAGAGATTCCTTTTCAACTGCGAACTTTTTTGGAGTAGATTGATAATCGACACTAGAAACTTCTGTTACTTCCTCACAACTACTAACTTCCTCAAACTATTCGAAATAAAATAAATTGATATAAATACATGCATAAGCCTCACACCTAATTTAAATGATGTTTTATAATGTAGCATTAATATCAACTTTTCAAGGATTCGATTGACGTGTATAAATCAGGAGTGGGATCCCAATTCACAATCCATTTTTTTCTCCTGTCTCCATACCAACATATTCATAACAATTCGCTATTGTAATGAAAATGCAATCCCAACCTTCTTAGATATAAGAACAAGAAAATTTCATAACGATACCAAATATGTTGTTAAGCCCATGTAATTTCTATCATCTAAGGATTAATTTTTTTTTTTAATTTAATAAACCTGAAGCATACAGTCCTGTCCATAATACATGTACTTTTCAAAGGTTGTACGCTTATAAATAAGTTTGCAGGTTTGTAAGCCTATTTCTAATCTAACAGGCATATTTTTCGTATAATGTAGACCAGATACGACTGACTTTCATTTATGTCATTAAACAAACAACAAATTGGGTATATTCCTTTATTTTTAGACTGCCAATTACTGGCATTTCTTATAGGACAACCCTTGTTTAAAAACTAGAGTTCAAAAATTTTCCCTATTTACTTACGGATTCTGCTAACTCGTTATCTGGCGGTAAGTCTTCTGAAAAGTCTTGATCAATGCAATCTTCCCAACTATCTTCTTTATTGATACTATCATCATCACATTCTTCCACCAAGCCAAGCTCACTCAAGAAATTTGACTTCTCAGTTTTTTCTTCCCCGTGAATGCGGAAGTTGAATAACTCAGGTTTTTGGTTAATATTGTTGTGTGATGTACCTATTAGTGAATGAAATAAAAATATATCCGTATTAATTACTTTGGTTCAGAAGAAAATATTAATATCTGAATTGAAACTTGAATAATATCTTAATTGAAATGAATAACTGGGACAAACAAAAGAGGAACAACAAGTTCCGAAGTTGTAACCTCATCTTTCCTTATTATATACCTCATCCTTCTTATATCATTATGTATCCCCACCTTATCTTTGTTTTGTTTACTATGCCTAATAAAGTTATCATACTAATTTGTCTTTTACTAAACTCTTTGTTATTACTTAATTCTGGGAGTGTATTAGTCCCATTTACTCACTTTTTCGAAGGACCGTCACCGCGTCTTCTAACAGGTGCATGCACCACCAAATTTTGCGACTCCTTTTTTTGAACACTTCCGAAATACTACTAATTGTCTTGGGATTTTGTTTCGCGGGATTCCCGGATACCGGATGTGCCCTTTCGGTTTTCGCGTCACGGACGATTTGAAAAACCGCGCGAAGTCCAAACAGGGAGGATATTCCTAGAAAAGCTGACTCCTTTTTTGAACACTTCCGAAATACTACTAATTGTCTTGGGTTTTTTGTTTCGCGGGATTCCCGGATACCGGATGTGCCCTTTCGGCTTTCGCATCACGGACGATTTGAAAAACCGCGCGAAGTCCAAACAGGGAGGGTATTCCCAGAAAAACTTTTGCAAATTATTTCCACTTTTCAAGTACCTAAATATAAACTGTACCTGTTGACAGGGAGCTTTTCTGAATCAGTCATACCTTTTATAATAAAAATGAACATCTGTTACTACTTGAAAGTGAGATTAGAATGACCAATTATCATATTTATGTATCCCAAGTAGTCACTCAGCGCTTTTTTTTATTAAACCTGGGAAGTAGCGACAGAAATTGCGCACCATTTGACCAAAACCAAAAATGCAT